>VZTM01008922.1:1235-12027 GCA_013400555.1 Jacana jacana
ATGATTTCCTTATAGCAGGTTCTTCAATACCAGCTGCTTCACGTGGAGATAGATTCCTTTGGGGGATTAAAAGCATTTCTAAATAACACCTGATGTAACTCTTACAAAAGACTATACTCAATCATACATGGCCAGTTCTCTTGATCTGATAAGATAGATGATAAAACTTCTTATTACCCAGAGCCACAAGACATTTAAAGCCTCTGTCAGAGACCGGGTGGATGGGGAGACTCCTAGAGTAGTTTATAGAATCATAGAATCATTTAGGTCGGAAGAGACCCTTGGGATCATCGAGTCCAACCATCAGCCCTACTCTACAAGTTCTCCCCTAGAACTTTGTGGAATTTCCCCCTCTCGCTTATGGGTAAGAGTTGGCAACTGTTTCCCAAGTGGCTCAAAACTGGAGTAACTGGGTCCAATCTGGGGTCCAAAATTGATTTTCTGGTGTCAGTCACATCTTACTTCCTCCCACAAAGGGGACTCAGATTACTTAGGAGACCCTACAGTAGCAAAGCCACATCCTTGCACAGTGTCATACTCAAATGTGTGAAAACTGTAGTGAGAAGTGCTGATCTTCTCTCTCTGGTAACCAGCAATAGGACACGAGCAAATGGAATGAAGCTGTGCCAGAGGAAGTTCAGAATGGACTTTAGGAAAAGGTTTTTCACTGAGAGAGTGGTCTGTTGCTGGAACATGCTCCAGATGGATGTGGTCACACCACCAAGACTGTCAGAGTTCAAGGAGCACCTGGACTATGCTTTTAGTCATATTGTTTACCTTTCAGTATCCCAGCAAGGAGCAGGGAGCTGAACTCCATCCTTATGCATCTCTTCCAACTTGAGATGTTCTATGTTTCTATGTATATACATTGTGCATTACAGGTTGGGAAGCCATCTACACAGTAATAGTAATCTACTGTTACAGAAGAACTGGAATTGTATTTACAAATCTTATCAAGATGTTTAAAACTACCACAGACAGAAAAATAGTAATTATGAGATAATAAATAATCTTGTTCTGACCTAGAGATGAGCAGAATAGCTCTAGAGGTTCACAGACTCTTTTTTCCCCACTCCCAACAATTTCAGCCTCAGTAGTAGCCATAGTGGTGGGACCTACTGGCAAAATGTCTCAGTTTTGTGTCATGCAGCATAACACTTTGAAGTGGTCTGTGTATCACCAGTGACAAATATGGCATAGGATTTTTCCTGTCTGAGTTCAGAACACATCCAGATTTACTGCTGAACAAATGAACCTTTAAGAGTTTTGGCTTGAAAGTCTTTATTGTCTCAATTTTCATGTTATTCTGTTTTCCCTAAATTATAAGCTTTCCTTTCTGTATTATTTAAATATGCACCATATGTGATAAAATTTTTCAAAGCATATTTCACTTGAAATTTCTTCCCTGTTTCCCAAAAGTATTTCTTAAATCCACCTTCTTCCACAAAGTCTCTCATCTCTGATCTATATAAAAAAGTGCACATCATGGTAATTCAGATTTATTAAAAAGACAAACCTGCTCAGCTCTGAGATTAACACATATTCAGATCACCATATGCATAGTCTGTATTTAAGGTCAGTCTGTCACAGAAGTTGCATATTCAGAAACTGTGTGTTCCTGTTATCTTCTACATTAAGCTAAATAAATGTGATCCTAAAATAATTATAGTTGCAAAACCCTGAATCTTGAAGCTCACACAGTATTCTCATTGAAGCAAAAGCAAATGATATTAAAGGAGTTTGAAAGAATAAAGTAGGACATTGACTAGAAAATGATGCTTTTATATTTGTTTCCTCTGGGAGTCAAGGAGACCCAAGTGAAAATCCAGGGCATAGTTCCAGGAAAAAAAAAAATTGTTTCTCTTTGTGGAAGAAGAAGGCTTTTCTCATGTACGAGGAGAAAAAAGCTTGTAGCACCCTATTCTGCTGACCCTTTATGCTGAGGGTGGCTGGTATTACCTCATCCTCCCTCTGCAGGGTCTGGAGTAGCTGATGTTGGCCAAAAAATATTGGATGCTTTTACTGTCCATAGGTGTGGAAAAAATCCCATCACTGTGCAGAGAGGGGACCAACGTGTTTTTGCAGGGGCCAACTTTTAGAAAATTGTGATAGATAAGGGGGATGGGAATGGACTGAGAGCTGATGTGTTTCTGGTTCCAGTCACTGCTGGAATTCCCACTGTTGTAGGAGTGGGACTGAAACTTCTAGCAGTCCCTCTGCTTCTTAAAAGTCATCCCAGCTGAAACTGAGTCTTTGTAAGCTGTTGCGGTTGGCACCAGGATCTGAAGAGGTGGATGGGAAACTGGTCAGGGTTCTGCTCTGGGCTGTTTGGGGCAGGATTTCTCTCTATGTGGCAAGATAATAGTAGCTGTATTAGCACGAAAGGAAGAAAAGTAGACCTGCTACATAGTGTGATCTTTTTACATCAACAAGTAAATCATAATACAAAGACAGCAAGCCCCAAAGGTCTTTTATTCAGATGTTGTAAGGGTTTTTTGTTTTGTATTGTTTGGGGGGGGGGGGGGGGGNAGACTGTTTAAAGAAAATGTTCTTGGAAGACAACTCAGCAAGCATATTTAACATTAATGGGATTGGGAAGAATAATTTATGTACATGAGAAAAAAGGAAGCCCAAAAAATCATAAGAACTGAACACAAGCCAATTCAAAATTATTTAGGATGTTGTACAAGTTACAACAGTACATTCCATGACTTGTAGCCTAATATCAAATATCATGAGGAGTCTTTACAAAATTAAAGACCAGACACTGCTCAGCATGTTAGACCTATGGTGAATATGAATCAGTTCCACTCTCTCTTCAGCCCTGACCACCATTCCCATGCCAATTCACTGTAGTTATACTATACAAATTAAATGCAAAATGAGAATGCAGTCAATAGTACACATTTAAACACATGTAACTTCAGAAATGAACATGAGGTCACTTCTCTTTCCTGTCTCAGTCCCTCAATTAAATCTACTCTGCCAGGTATCATGTCATATTATATTTTTTCTCAGACCATAAGACAGAGACAAATATTTTATTTGTCTGTCAGAGATAGCCTAAAATTCACAGGAAGGCTAAATTTGTATTCCAGTCCTATTGCAGAATACCACCTTCCTCAACAAATAGCGTACTTGGCAATAAGACAGCTGCTTCTTATTTTTTTTTCCCCTTGGAAAAAATCACTGCTTCAAGGTACATTAGAGTATTAGACTCTGGTCTTAGAATAATAAATAAAAAAATGCTGAAACTGGCAAAGTTCAAACTGACACATTTATAACAGTGAGAGTAATCATACCGTGAAACAGATTTCCAAGGGATGTGGTAAATTTTCCACAATTAGGGATCTTTAGGTCAAGACTGGATATCTTATTAAGAAGAATATTCCAATTCTATTGTAAATCCTTGAGTGTAATGCAGAAATAAGCTGGCTAGAGCTGAACGGTCTAATTTATGCAGGAAAGCAGATATTATAGTGATTTTGTGTGAAGTTAACATCTATGAAAAATAATAGTAATGGTAAAAATAATAGCATTACAGCTATTTAAATAGTTAAAGTTAGACACCGGAGTCCAGAGTCAGGCTATTACGTAAGCACTTGTTTTTCGAGGATACTAAGAGTCAAATAGCTTTTGATGGGCTCTGTGGATTACTCCTGTAGCAAACAGAAATCAAAAAGGGAGTTGTTCTACGTCAATCTCTGAAAAACAAACAAACAAACAAAAAACCCCCTCAAACAACAAAACCACACACACATGCCAAAAAAAAACAAAACCAAAAAAACCCAAACCAAACCCAAAAAGAAAATAAATCAAACAAAACACCAACGAATGCAAGGGAAATCCAGGCTCCAAATACTGGGGAATCATTTGTGAGCAAGGGAAAAGTAGTGGGGATCCTTTCTTTATTACAATTTAGTTTTTCTTTGGACATCGTAATTTACTTGAAAATTCACTTGGAACCTTTTTCATCACTGCCATCACATGACATTTCTTAATGAAGATGATCTACTATGAGATGAAGGCAGCAAAAGTTTTAGAACAAACTATTTTACTGAAGATAAAGTAGGAAGTAGCAGTCTATAGAGGTCCAGATAGGGAACTTTGGGGTAGAAATTTCAAAGACAGCCATTGTTGACCTAATGTTCTCTCTGAAACCAGTGGAAAAAACGAGTGGCTTTTTGAAATAATGTTCTTTAACAGAAGCAAAGCTGGGACAAGGAGAAGTGTTTATGGTAATTAAACTTTTTGTGTCAACTACTTGAAAACTTTTCAAGCTTAATGGTGCGGTAGTAGACAACTATCATAATTCCCAAAGCTTTTCTTTGTGATAGTTATTATAATTCCCTACCTTTCCCTTCAATGAGGAATAATTTTCTTCCTCCTTAGCTCATATATTCTCTTTGAATCAGGGAAAATAACCCTAGCCAGATAGTCAACAGAAGCATAGGACATCGTTTAGTAGCAGAGAAAACATTTTAAACTATAACCACTGAAGTGAGCACTTTAACATACAATTTGATGTCTCCTATTACTCTTTTCATATTCCTTTAAAATTTCAGAGAAAGGCATTATTACTTGAACCCTCTCAGAAATTAATTTCCATTGTGATACATGCTGTTTAATCACTTAACTGATATCTATCTGCCATAACGTTGTGCCTCATAGCTACAGCCTAGTGAAGCATCCCTCAGACACGTCTACCTTGGCTGGGCAAAGCACCAGGGCTCACATGCCATGCGCTGCTTCAGGTATCTGAGCTTGCTAAAGGATCCCTGCACAGCACCACTTTATATGTCTTTAGTTTTCTTACAATGCCGGTACATTAACAAAATGTGCACCAGGAGGAAAGTACTAATCTTATTCTCTCTTTACAAGCAGAGAGAGATGATAATAATTTGCAGAAGTGCTTATAACTATTATTATTTATTATTTTCACTTTGATAGTATCTATGAACATAGTCTGTGGCAGAGCTGGAAGCAGAATCTAGCTCTTGTGAGCACACCAGTCAAGTGCCAAAACCACAAGTCCTTCCTTCCTCCCACACTGCATGTATTTGTAAAGAATTATACTTTTTTTTTTTTCAATTTTGTAACTGCTACAGCACTGTTAACTCTCACCCCCCACAATATTCTGCTCTGTATTTGGTTTAGGAAATTACAGTTTTTAAGGATATTTTCATTATTTTTTTCCCCCTCTCTAGATCAATTTAATGCTTTTTCCTTTGAAAGGCCACAAATGAAGGAAAAGGAATTATCACATTGCACTTGCGCATTCTTAGCAATTACTCATTTGCCCCTTTTCACACATTCATATGCGCACAGTCATAAAATTCAACCTGTAGAAAACACTGATTTCCAGGGTCCTCTCTGTGACTGATCAAACACAGAAGCCATTTAATCTCTCTCAGACACTACAAATACAAGTAAGAGGAAGTGAGAAAAAAAAAAAAAAAAGAAAAAAAAAAGAAAGGAACTAGCAAAGTTTCAAACAATGGAGCCAAAGAAAAAAGTCTGTATACAGTTTTTCACCACTGCAACAACAAAATGTGTGCTTTTAAATTTTCATTCCTGTAGAAAGCACAGTTTGCTGTGAATCCAGTGGATCACAGTGGGGAAAAAGGGCAGGCAAAGGGTTAAGTGAGCCAGGATAGGAGGAGTCCTTCAGAGTCTGTTAATAGATGTAAATAATTTTTGTACTGAATGTGTCTCTGATTACACAAAGCCATTATTATTAGCTTTTTAAAACTGTAAGTCTGAAATATATGCAACAACTTGCCAAGTAACAATGTCATGTCACTTGTTTCCTATTTTTCTCACTTTCATCCTAGTTTTATCCTCTTCACCCTGTCCGTGTTATTGTCATTCTTAACTTTGGGCCCCGTACTTATTAACCCAGCAGAGCCCAGGCCCATGACTTGGCTTCTAGAGGCTAATGCAACATGAAGAACATGTAAATAATAATAATAATAATAGTCTCCAGACACTTACCACTGGGCATGGTGCTTATTACCATGAGTAGTCTCACTGAAGTCAATGACACTGCTTTCTTCCAGGAGTAGTTACAGTGTAGTTAATGGAACTCTTCGCAGTGTAAACACCACACCCTATGAAAGTGTTTAAAATATCAGGACTTTATAAGCTATTCTGGCCAGGTAATCTGTCTTTATTTGTCCTGCTGAGCATCCCACGTGATTATGACATGATGTATTACAAATTAGAAATGTAATACCTTCAGCTGTAGGTTTTTTTTTCACTTTTATAGTTGTTACACTTTTTTTAGAAACAAAGCAGTTCTGTTAGAGCTGGGGCTCTAAATGCCTCTTACTATAATTTATCTGTGTACCTCAAAATCTTATGCTCATTTTCCTATCAGACTGAAATTCAGACAACCACAATAGGACTACTGGATACAGCGAGTGTTTTAAGAATAGTGCTACTTTAGATTTTCTAAAGATTTATCTATTTTTGGCCTCAAGGTAAAAAAAAAAAAAGAAGATTTTGTCATTCGTTAGAAACAAATAAACCCCTAGCAGGGTTTTTTCATGCATGTAGTTGTGAAGATCATACTGGACCTACAGTTATGGCCTAAGTGACCTCAATTACTCAGTGTTTTTCTCAACCAGTATGTGGTTCCCCATCTTTTTTTCAAGGAAGACTTGAGTTTCAACAGAGTTCATTTTTTGGCAAAGCAAAGCAGCACATTTGTTTGGGAAGGACTATCATGCACAGATATGAGCAGTTTCCATTCAGGTGGTATAGTCAAAAAGATTTGTGAAGAAGCCAGCAACTCTGTCTTTCTATCCACTAATTTCAGTGAAAATTGAACTACCCTGTATGCTGGGAGAGAACTGCTTAGAGGTAGGAAAGCGGGGTAGCATTAGCCAGATGGGAGAGCCAGTAGCGTGGGTCCTTCTGCTAAAATAGTTGAAATCCCAGAGGGATGGAGAACATTTTTTGTGTGTTTGTGTGTGAAGCTGGAAGTGCTTCAACCTCTGTATACACAACAGTGTGATAGTAATTTAGGAAAATCTTTTTAGGTGCTTATATATTCCAAAATGCTGTAATGAGAGGAAAAGCAAAATGGATAAAGAGGAAGATAAAATGGTGAGGGGAGGTAAAATTATGTGGGGTTGGTCAGAGTGCCCAGAGGACAAGACAAATACACTAAATTATTCAAGTGACCAAAACTACCTCCATGTAATAAAGCTTAAACGAAAAAATGCACAAAATGATAACATATTCCCGATGGAAAGATTTCTTTTTCATTAAAAAAACCATCAAAAGTAACCCAGCCCAAGTAGTTCCAGCGAGAAAAACAAAGCAAAAGAAAAAATCCCTTTGTTAAAACTGATTTGGGTTTACTTGGAGGTACTTTGTGTAGCAAATCCTAGGCTTCTAAATAGCAGGGAATGCATAGTCAAATCTCATTTTAAATTTATGAAATCCGGGGAATTGAAGTTTTATTTTGCCTCCATCTGCCCTACACTCAAACACTTAGCTCAACAGAAAGAGCATCACATCAATGATTTTTAAAAAAATAAATATTTACAGTGCCTTGAATCTTCTGCAGATGACTCAGTCTAACACGTTTCTTTCACTTACCAGCCTGTAAACCCACAGACCACACACGTCTGCCATGTAGCTGCTGACGATCTCAGTACCCTACCACTAATGTAACATACACATGACAGCGCAGAAATGAGGTATATAGGCTCTTCTCAGGTGCTTCAGTATCATTTCCCTTTGATGGTGAAAGCAGGAGTCACTTAAAAGGGTTCACATACACACCCAGAGAGACACAACCCCTCCCCAGTCATCTCTTACTACAGTTACCCTCATGCTCCCTGCTCCATCGGATCCTTCTGTCTCTGCTGGTACAGCTCATATACTGGATGCAGCAGAAAAGACCCTGGGGAATCCCCAACAGCTATATGCAACTTCCAGAGGGCATAATTAGACTGCAGGGCCATGCCATTTAACTCTTTGCTTCCCAGTTTAAAAAAAAAAACGTTGAGTTTTGCTCTCTCCTTCTTGTGGAGCGACACAACATTTTCACAATTCATAAAGTGCTGTTTGTCTCATGGTAAGTATATTAATTATTGTAGGGAATAAGTTTATAGTGGGTTCATTAGCATGTTCATTAGTACATTTCAAGTCATCAGTGTGGAGCATGTGCAGAAAACAAAACTTCGCTTTTGTACTTGTGAGCATTTACCCCATGAGACTGATTTTAAGTGCTGTGATAATTTGATTACTGTGTATATTTCCAATGAAAATAGTTCTAGTAACTTGGTGTTTCTCATAAAAGTACTTCCAATACATATACAAATGAAGCAGCTATTTAGAATTTGCGTGGTAAATACATGTAAGGGGAAGCAGCTACCTCTTTTCAGCTGCAGTCCACAAATGGAACAATAGGCAGAATTAACCAGAGTAAACAGGAATTAAATATTTGTTGTGAAGGCTGGGGCTCATATTGTATCAGAGAAAAATGCATAGGTCTGTCATGTAACATAACCAGTACTTTTAATGACCCTTCACAGAGCTGTAATGGCCTATCTTGCATGAGGTACGTGAAGATCAATTAATAGGATGAAAGGGCCAAGAATCCATGCCGTCTTATCGCCCTGGGGCTTTGAGTTCAGCAAAGAAACACAAACCTCGCCAGTAAACTTATCATCCAGGGTTTTGCAGCTGGCAGTCTGTGGAAAGCTTGATTTAAAAGCTAAGTCTCAAGGTGTGCTCTCAAGCTCCCAGTGTGTTCGAAGTAGGACCAGGTTCAGGTTTAGACATGCTGTCAGCAGGCAAAGGACTGGGCCTGCTCCTGAGGATGCCCAGGAGCTTCTCTTGGCACATTTAAGTGTTAAGGAACATAAAAGTTAGGAGGCATGTCTAGCCTCTGAGCCAGCTGGAATACACACTTGTCTCAGAAGCACAATACCTCCACAACCCACATATGCACTGTTTCCAAATCAGTAAAACATTAAATTCCTTTCAATCTCTTGTGGTGATGCTTCCTGAGCTGTTTTACCAAGCAAAGCAGGCTGGATGGTGCATTTAATACTTGCTAAGTGACGAACCACTGTCACTATTTAGGCTGGCAGGTAAGTGTATGTACAAGGTACCTGTTCCATCACAAAGTAGGCCCTGAATTAAAATAGTCTCCTGACGTTTGCTGTTGGGAGCAATGGGCAGTGGAAGGGCTGCGTCTTTCTGGCAGCCTCACAGCTGATTCCTACTGGAGGTAATGCACTACTCAGCTATGGAAAGCCACGAGTACTCAAAACAAACAAGCTCCCATATTCTCAGTTCCTAGCCATTTATTTTTTTTTTCCCTATGAGTCCATTATTTGGTGGTTTGGATTCTTTTTTTTTTTTTTTTTTGTCCATTGTAATATCAACATGGCTGAGAGGGACAGGCAATTTGAAAACAATTGCTGTTAATGCTGTTAGATACTGTCTTGAAATTATAGCTATTGAAATTCCCAAATGCATGTTTACATGCAGTGAAGAGACAGCAGATACATACATACAACCTGAACTACACTTAATGTAGTATACACTTAAATTTCAAGAGAAAAGGCAATAATAAATCCCATGGTACTTATTTTTCTAAGCTCATGACTCTCCCTGTAATTGTTATGCCCACTTGAAACATTTGAACTAGACCTCTAAATGCGGAAAAGGCAGACTAATCTGATAGGAAAAAACAGTTAGCAGCAGGGAAATTGCATTTGCATACTAGAGAATTATTCTCTTTTCCAGGCTGTTTTGTCCTTCTGGATAGAGTGCCAAAAATGGTAGGTATAAATGTTAGCTTAAACAAAGCTCAGTTTAAATTCAGATGCTAATTGTGTGAATAGACTGTGCATTAGTACACATGCACAGGGGCACAAGCAGAGGGTTGTTTCCAGTCCCTGCATTTGAACCTGGTGGAAAAGTCCATCCTTGCTTAAAGGTTATCTTAAGGAGACACTAATCTCTGTGACTACGTAATTATGACTTTTTGTGTATCTCATATGTGTCTTTATTTTCAGCTTTAAAAGGGAAGTATTAAAGAGCCCTGACCACAGAAAGCTTTTTTATGAATATGACCCTTTGTCCTAGATAAGGATTGCATCAGGGAGTACAGTGACATACCTGTTGCTTAATTTTAGAAGGAAAAAAGGTTTTAAATTTCACAGCAAGAGAAAATATTAATAACTTTATAGGGAAAAGTTTATGAAAATAACAGCCAGTGGAAAAAACAGAAGCATCCAGGGACACTATCTGACAGGTCATTATTAGCTGAGGATTTTAATTTTTCATACCAGCATACCTGTTCCCATAAAAATATGTTTCCTTTCAGAAAAGTGTGTCATTACTGGTTTTACAGTGTTTTTTCCATCTTAAAAACAATAAGGAAACTACTTACCTGTCACTTTGTTAATTTACACAAGAGGTACGTACTGTAAAAAGTAATGATTGGAACACATCCCTTTCCTAAAGTCAGACGAATACTTTAAAACACAGATATCATAAAAGGTAACACTGAACAAGTATAACACATGTATGGTGGCAGACAATAGAATGTAAGTATTAATAGAAACCAGTTCCCAGTTGCAACCATTTTCTGAGGGAATACAGTTAGAAGTAAAGCTTTTGATATTCTATGCTTATGCCAAACTTGCCTCACAGCAGATATTTTCCCACACAGAAACTCTAGCAGTGCCACCTTGGCATCTCTAAGGATCATATTCCCTCTTGAAAACATTTTGGGGTTTTGTAAAAAAAGAAAAAAAAAAAA
>VZTM01008934.1:323-14334 GCA_013400555.1 Jacana jacana
AGTAGTAGACACTGAAATGCAAGTTCATCAGAACAGCAACTGCAACAGAAGCGGATATTTTAAAATTAAGTAGTGCAGTTACTATTAGAACTGCATGCAAGTGTAATAATTTGAATTTAGATATTTTTAAATTGTTCTATGAAGCACATCTTTGCAAGCTATTTTTAAACAGATGTGTATTAAAATAAGTAGGTTATATATTACCGCAAAGATTTTTAAAATCTAGTATTTTGGAACAATTATGTAGCGTGCCAATGTGGACAAAATAAAAATAAAACAAGGTATTAAGCTCCAGAAAGGAGGAAAGAACTATGGAGCACAGATAAAGGCATATTAAACATACGTAATAGGTAGCTTAAAGCAAAGGGAATAGCAGTTGGAAACTAAGGGGAGCCTGTTTACTAATCCTGAGGAGCTTTACTGTAAGGAACATACAATAAATAAATATGAGGAGAGGCTAAATCTAGATGCTTCAGCCAAGGCCAGAAAATTAACTGTATTTTGTAGCATCTTTGCCAATAAGCGTTGAAGTCTCTAATTTAAGTCAGAATATTTTAAAGGTCTGCAAACTTCAGAGCTGCAGTGAGATAGTAACTAATAATAGAAAAGAGACAAATTTTAGAGCTCACAATTGCTAACCTGCGACTAAATACTTCAGAACTGGTTATTTTTGGTCAAAAAACATGCAAAGTTCAATCTGACAAATAAGCCATAGGACAGGCCTTGCATAAAACTGCAATTAATTCACTGCTGCTTGCATAAAACTGCAATTAATTCATTGCTGCTTGTGTTGATAACAGTTTTATTTAATCTAAGGAAGGATATGGTTTTCTACTAGGCAACCATAAATTTAGTAGTTAAACCACACTTGCCAAGATGATTCAGTTTTTGACTTCCAAATTTAATTCCTGATATAGTCATTAGAGATTTCTAAACCATATTTTGAGATAGGCACCAAGGGTTGTATTCTCAAAACTTCCTCACCCTAACTCAGCTCAAAGCAGGTGCAGGTTTTCTACCATTTTCTGATTAAAAGATTGCTAGAAATGCATTTGATATATCTGAAAATCTCACCCATTTGCCCAGAAATACGGTTAAAGAGAAAAAAAAATTAAAATAAAGTCCCTGAAAAGAATCAAACCCTTGCAGTCTGATGCAGAAAATAAGAGGGGAAAGACAATAAAAAAAGGAAAGACTGACTCAGCAAAGAATTTCTGAAGATCTGATGTGGTAACTATAAACAACTTGGCACCAAAGCACAGCAATGAAGGGATGAAGAACACATGTTGACATGCTGCCAGGATTCCCGCCAACGTACAAATAAAACCGCTTTTGGTTCCCTTTATCAAAAGATTAATGATTTTTTTGTAACTTGAACACAACATAACAGAAGTTATTGATAAGGACAGCCCTCCCATAGGGTGAGAATTCTTCCGAATGGATTGGAGTGCCATGCTCTACCTAACGAGCAAATACAAATGCAATACCAATATGGGCAACACGAAACGATGGCGTGTCATGAACAGAGCTGGAAATACATTACACTAGGAAAAACTAAAATCCCTAAAGTTTGTTACTACAGCCATTAGTCAATAATGCAAAGGAGTTTTTGTTTTGGTTCAGGCTTTTTCCCCTGAAGATTTCGAGATATTTTCACATATTGCATGGCATATTTGGCTTTATTTTGGTAAACGCTACTAATCCAAGCAAAAATTACAAAATACTGCAGTAAATATGGTATTGGTTTTAGTTGCCTTCTTGGGTTTTGTTGCTCTAACATTTNGATAAAAAGATTAAAGCACAATTCAAGGAGGGGAGATTTTATAGAAAGAAAAGATTATAATTAATAGTCCAAAAACTTTGTGAAGCCTGATAACTTTGAACTTTGTTCTCACACAGGCTTATATTGAAGCAAGTGTGACATTTCGAGATAAATTTCTCAAAAATAGACAGGAAAATGGGTTTTATTCTGATATGGACCCACTAAAAATTCATGAACTAGACCCAGGCATTTGCCAGGATACTTTTGAATTTTAGAATACAGGAAATACTATTCTCTTTTAACCAACATGGTGCTAACCTTCTGGATCTATGAAAGCTAATGGTAGAAATAAAATCATCTTTTTAATGTTGCATGTATTTTAGAAGTGGTATGGAAATCAAAACGGGATGATGTAACCTGTTAGTTCTATGGCTTGTAGGTCAAGTCTGGCTCAAATGTAATCATAGGCATTTTTTTGTAGACTTGCAATCAGCTGCACTATTTGAAAATTGCAACTGCAAAACCTTTCCTTTTTTGATGCCTTACTATTTTTCAAATGCAAACAAAAATTAACTTATCTGAAAAAAACAAATACATAAAACATGACAGCCACACAGTAGCTAAAAGCTGCCATGACTACATCCATTTGGAGAAATTCTGCTAGTAATTAGCTTACATATCTAAAACAATTACTGATTTAAAAGAAGCTATATGAACAGTCAGCATAAAACCAGGTACAGGTTTGAGCAAGGAAAATTCAAGTATGGACTGAGGCAACTTCTGCTGTTTCATACTTTTTCAAATCAGACCATGTCTTGCTTGAGACACTGGAAAAACCCAGCCCCTAGACAATGCTATACTAGAACCTCCAGGAGAGGAAAGTTTGAGCCTTTTCTCAGTCACAATCATGACTTTAGAGTTGCATTACAATAGTAATTGGCCAGCTAGACACCACATGAAGAGGAAGCATCCACCTGAGACTAATCTACCTACCACAGCTTACAAGATCAGACAAGCAAACAAATCAGCACACCTATTTTCTTTTCATTGTGCATACATGAGAAGGCCAAAGAAGGTAGCAATGACAGTAAAATTGCTTCTTATTCAGCCTTTTTGTACAAGGGTAGCCTAAGGATAGCTCAAGCCTTCACACACTAGCATCCACTTGGAAAGCTAGACAGCTTAGAGTACATCAGCTATTGCCTGATGAGTACATGGGAGGCATGATCCCAATTCTTAAAGTGAACTAATCTAACTTGCATCTATGGTGGGGCACATGCATGTAAACCATTACTCTGAAGGGGCTGATTTGTTATTAGATACGTGCCCGATACAAGAGGCATCTTAATTTAATTGCCAGCTAGGTCCTATGGCCCTGTTCTTTCTTAACCTCAGTGAATTACCAGCTGTAACAGCAGGCTGTTCTTACCCTGCAAAGGCTATTTACTTTTTGCAGGATGAAGAAGATAACATTAATAGGTAACATAGAGCACTCGGCACAGAGCTATTCTAGTCATTTCAAATCAGTTGCATAACATTTAGTTAGTAATCTTATTTTTGAATTTGATTTACTCAAGTCCAAATGTCTAATAAAAATTCATGCTATTTGGCAAAATGTATATGGGACCAAAGTAAGGCAAAAAAGTGAAATAGATATGGTACAAAAGAGGAATGCAGCCTAGAACAGTCTGATGCTGTGCTAACCTAGCAGAAACAGTCATGCACAAGCAATTCATTGGACAAGCAGACCAAAAGACTGAACTGAGATAAGAGCTACCAATGTAAAACCACTTCAACATTAGTCAGCTATCAGTCCAGTTTACAAACAGAACCACTAATGAAAAGTTAAAGGGAATGTGTACTCTCTTTAAATTCAACCGTGTCTTAAGTCCTCAGAAGCAAAGGGAAACTTACATGGCAGACAAGATTTTAGCTTCTCAAACTCTCAGTCTGACCCAGAATTGAATATAGATTGAGTGGTTTCTTTTGTTTTAGTTCCAGAGAAGATTCATTTATCACACATAACGGCAACAGAATACGCTTATTCATACTGAATCAGATCCTGGATCTAGAATGACATGCTCATTCTAGAACAGGCATTAGGGGATGAAGTGTAAAAATATCCTGTAGGAAGAATAAAAAAAATAAAAAAATCCCAAACCCACCAACCAAAACTCGGGCATTGACCAGATACAGGATCACTGTAAGTGATGTAAACACTGCCCTAGCTTATGTATCAAGTAAGGTAGTAGACAAAAGGCCAACCGCAGTGCAAATCCTCCATCCTAATGGCATACTCATAGGCCACATATCTGAACAGGAGTGGGAAAGAAAAAAGAGAATAATGCAGGCAGCAGTGCTTTTTTCATATGATTTTCAGAAGAAAAAATGTATCTATATAATATGTAGTCGTTACTGCGTAAGAAGAACTGCTGACATGACAAGCTAGAGTCAAATCTATATCTCAAACTTCTTCAACATACCCGTGTTTCAAAGACAACTCAGCATCTTCTATACTTGCCAATATAGGTGTCATACTTACATATTTTTGCATAATTATGCAACCACAATGGTCATTTCCCTATTTTTTTTCTGTTAATTAATTTGCTAACTTTCCAAAGACTTCCGTGCCAGACATGACTTGCTCTTGACAATAAAACACCACTTGTTTACAAACAGATAAACAGCAGCCCTTTTTAGGGTGCCGTAAGAACTATGGGAAATAAATCAGCTGAAGTCCCCGATGTTGGCAAGTGGGTCACATGGAGGTGAGCCCCGTTCCCCTCAGCTCAGCTTACAGCTGCCGAAGCAAACTTCCTGTTGAACATCTCCTCTGCAGCAAAGCCACTGTCAAACTGTCAGCCAAGCTGACGGCCAGAGAGACGTTAGGATCTGATAAGGCAATTCTGTTTTCCAAGAAATTAAACCAAACAAGGGAGGGTTCGGGCCTATTTGACCTCCTATTTTCTTAGTAAACAGTTTCTAAATCACCAAATACAATAAGCATCTCAGGATATCTTTTTTATGGTTTTCATTGCTTCCTTGTGAAAATATTAATACTCATTTAAATGTGCAATACAGTCTGACAGCACACTTAAGAACAGACTGATCTTCCTGAACCCAGCTAATGAAAAAAGCTGCACCATAATCAAAAATTCAGGGTTCCCCAGACCAACTTCAAGTATTTAAAACCAACAATGTTTAATGTGGATGAGTTTTAAAAAGCAGGTAAAAACAGGTGAGCAAACAGATGAATAGGAAGTACCTGCTGAAGTAAGTGTTACTCCTCTCAAATTGAGTCTCCTACAGAAAGCACCGGTTTAGGGAGAGCTAGGAGAAATAACTGTATGCAAAGAGGTCCTCTACAACAAAGTTAATAAAACGTAACTTGGCATTGGAAGTTTGTTCTAGGATATCTGAAGGAGAAAACTGAGATCATAAACTTTTGTCTATCAACAAAAATGTATCAGAAAAAGCATTTGATTTCAGAAATCTTCCCAAAGGAATTGAACAGTAAATAAATAAATCCAAACCAAAATTAAGCAGCTTAGAAAATTTAGATCATATTGAGAGATAGACTAGATGTATTCATTAATGATTTTCCCTAGAGCCACTTTTCATTTGAAACAGTTGTATGCTCAGAATCTAAGTCTGCATAACCAAGGCTATGTCCCTAAGAGTTTGTGCTGAAACAACCTTCAGCTTTCAAATATAAACTAGTCCTCATGTAGCTATATTTGAATATAGAGTAGTAGTCACACCTTTTTAAAGGAGAAAATAATACACACAAATGTACTCTTACATGTTTGAGGCCATAAAAGTACCATTGTATACCTTGCACAAACACTGTATAGCTAGAATATAATAGAATTTTTAATTTCATCCTCTTCCGTTATAGAGCTTGAATTTCATAATATCATTACTAAGACTTAACGGAGTTTTTGGTTTGCCTGAGACTTTTGGTTTTGCTGTTTGGTGGTTTTGTTGGTTGGTTGTGTTTCTGTTGGGTTTTTCAATTTTTATTGTTGCATCTGAGCTGTCTTTCTAGAAAATACTAATAATGCTTATGTTTAATTCTTGTCATCTTTTTTTTTGAGAAAACTGTAGTCATCAAGTGTTTTGGAGAAAAGCTTTGACGTCTGGCAGGAGGGCTAGATGATGGCATCAAAGCTACCCCGTTTTCTTGCTACACTGGAAGCTTCTCCACATCCAAGTCACCCGTTGATTGTACCTAACACAGGTTCACGTTTTTCAAAAGTTATGCAATTTTTCCAGGTACACTCCCTCAAAAATGTTCTGCATAAGGAGGAAGAAAGTGCAAATGAGCAGTTCTGCATTATAAGGCTGAAATTCATGTGCAATAAGGGGGTTTGGGTTTTTTTGACTGAAAAGAATCAAAATTACTTCTGCACATGCTAAAGCTGAGAAATGCATATTAAAATGCTACAGAAGGCAGCTGCATTGCATCCTCATTAAGAAACTGGTTTCAGAAATTAAAAACTAAATATTGCACTGGTAAATCTCTTGAACTCCAGTGTTAAAGCTTTGAATACATAAGAGATTATGACTTCAAGTCTCCAATTTTCTTCCGTAACAGCATCAAGGCCATTTTTTCTTAGTACTGCTTTAATTCACTGTTTATAACAACACAAGTTGCAAGTCTGTTTCCTTTCAAGCACTTAAGGTGGATCACTGGAGGAAGACAAAGACAAACCATTTTGGTTACAGAGAAAAAGTAGCACTAAGAACCACAGTAGTCCTCCCAAGTTTTGAGTTCATAATTTATCTAAAGGACTGCAGAGGCAAAGAATTAATGCTCTGATACACATAAAAAATATCTGATTTTTTTTTTTAATTGATAACATAGGAGTTAGTGAAATAAGTGAATTTGCTTTCCCTAGAAATATTTTATTAATATTTTTTACATCCCTATTGCTGTCTGATCTCTTATCAGGAAATCAGTCTCCAGAGGCAATAATAATAATAATAAACACTTTAATAAATGGGACAAGAGAAAAATCACTCAGTTGCATTCTGTCTTTCTAAAACCTCACAAGATTTATGGTTTGCATTAGCTTTCTCTAAATCCTACTAAGTCTTTGCTGGTCCAAAAAATAATCTTACAAGATAACACATATGTCTGCCAGCACTACTTTTTATCCATAGCAGAAACTATTTGGAAACAGAATTCTGAATCTTCTAGAGTATTTGATACCTTATATGCAAAGCAGATTTGGTAGTGAAAAACAACTCACATTTCAATATTTCTTCAGCATTATTTAGGATTTTGAACTACTTAAGAAAAATTAAGATTTCAACATTTTCAAGATATTTAAGACTTACAAAGAAACAGTCAAAAATTATCAATTTTTTCCTAGCATTTAATAAAAACTCAACTAAAAAACTTTTCCTATGTATACCACCAATTTCTTTAGTATTTCCATTGAATCCTTTAATACTTCTGATATTGAGACTATCTAGATTTAGGCCAAGGTTTTTTCAAAACTGATCATTAATAAGTTAGTTTTGCGTGGGTTAATAAAGATGTTCAGGAGTTAAGATTCTTCACAGGAAGAACCTTTAGATGTCTCAAGAAGAGTTCTTCCCTACCAGAGCATATATTTTTGTGTTTGTAGAAGGAATTCTCCTCTTAAAAATTACCAAATTAGGCAGGTAGTCAAAAGCTATCAACCACTTTTGAAAAGGCTGTCACCTGAAGGGCAAGTCAGAGGTTAATCTGCCTGGGGCAGGAATACAGGTGGGCCACCAAAACAGACAGCCCTGACTTGCCTTTTCTCTAACACCTGGAAGCGCGTTTCAGACAGATAGCGAGTGGCCTGCAGGTGCACCAAGAGAAAACTGGTACTTCTCCAACACAGCGGTCCTAAAGGCAACAGAAGTGCTAGTTTAACTAAAGCTATGAGAAGATACAGTAAGTTTTCCTACTCCATAGAACCCGTAACACCGTATTAATGATCAGGAGGGATAATCTTGAAATATACACTGGCTAGTGAAGAACAGCATAGTGGCAAATGTCAAACGTATTGGGGATGGTCCAGCAGGGTCATTTTCTTATCCAGCACAGTGCCTACCCAGACAGAGCTATGACAGCCCACACTGAGCTTTTACCCAAGAGACATTTTGTGCTTTAAGAGGATACGTATACACACATTAATTAAATAAATAAATGACACAGACAACTACTCTGATCTCACTAGTGTCTCTCCCTATGGTGAGCAGAATATGAAGGCAGTCTGATTTCCCAACTCAGAGTGTACTGAATATTCATTCATTTTGCAAATATACCATAACAATCAGCCAGCCAGTCCCAGCTTGTGACCAACATGATACAGATTTTGGGCTCATTATACAGTTTTAGAAGACACTGTAAAGAAAAACAGTATTTTTAATATTAAATTCAACCATACATGCAGATACTCTTTTCTTTTACACTTTATTTAGTAATTGCAAAGCATCTTTACCTGACAGAGCATCTTGTGCTTCAAAGAATGTGCTGAGACCTCCTTTCACATAAGCTAGACTCCCCTCATTTTTCTTATTGGCTTGTTTCTTCAAATTCACAACAGCCGTTTTTAGCTGATCAAAACTGAAAACAGACAAGAAAACCCCAGTGATATTCAAACAACGAATAAGGTCAGCTAATGAATAAACAGAATAAGCTACTTTTGCAACAACTGTTACGGACTGAGTAATTGCTAATGAGTGTGCTTCTCGATAATGACAATTTACTCCAGTCCAAAGAGGTTTTGGGTTTTTTTAGTTTTAATCCTAAATGGAGGACTTCTATCACTTCCGATGGAATAGACCTCCCTCATAGTAAAGAACCTGTTCCCAATATCCAATCTAAATCTGTTCATGCAATATTGCTCAGTTAACTGTACCTACTACATTAAATAAGTGATATTGTAACTCACTACACCTAGTAAACTACATTTAGTACTTAGAATTCTCTGTAGTAACATTTGTTTAACTTTGCAGCTTAGTTCAAAACCCTTTTCCATTTTCAGTTTCTTAATTCCTTCAATATTTTTATGATCTGGACACACAGTTTACAATTCAACACAATATTAGTAAAAAAATAAAGAGAAGCTGAACAGATTCCTGCTTTGTGAAAGTATATTTTTTATATATAGTATGAGGAATTGTTTTTAGAAGACACCTCCTAGTGGAATATTAAAATCCCAAACTCATCATTGTTGTTTGTATGGTAGATTTCTCTTTATATGAGTTTCCTAATATTTCTAGACCATTGCCAGTTTACATTTGGCTTCACATGTTTATTTTCTGCAAGCAGCTGGAATTATTTTAGAAGCTTTATGTCATGACTATTTCTTCATTAGTTGCGTATCAGTTTTTTATTGATGATGATCGATACTGGACTCATTACAAAAGCACTATCACAAACAAGCACAGAAATAAAAATACAATACATCACTTTCATCCTTACAGTCTTTTCTCCTACCTGCAGGTCACACCTGTCTCCCTTATATAAAAGAATCAAACAAAAAACTCCACTATACCTCAGTGAGGAGAGGTAAACAATGAAGCAAGGAAATTAAGACAAAAAGCAATTCCAGCAATACTCTTTAACCGTTTTAAATGGTGGTAGAAAAAGACATATTAGAAGGACAAATAAAACTTGAGCCCAGGCAGCGAGAAGGCTATCCCCACCTGCTGGGAGACAAAACATACTGGTGCACTTAAAGGCGTTTTTCTCTCTATACCAATGATGTCACAACATTTTTCTTTATGTCCTCTTTCCATCTGCTGGGCAGAAATCACATTACTCAGCAGCTGGATTGGTCTACTTGGGCACACAAGAAGTACTTACCAGCAACATTTACAAACTAACGAAAATCTGTACAGTTCTAAGCAGTGTTTCATGTTATCTGATAATCTATTAATATGTCTAAATCATTTATTTATATTTGTAACGATATTGCCAAGGGTAAAAAAAAAAAATTAAAAAATGTTATTTTGATTGCTTAAAAAGAATTTCCTTCAAGGAAAAAACAGACATAAGCTAACCAAAACATCAGTGCACCACACACTTAGCACTCCTAATACCTGAGGTTACATAGAGGACAAGAACTAAACCACTGCTGTGTGTTTCCGGAAAAACAGCACAAATGATATGGCAGATAATTATACAGTTCCAGAATATTTTTAAGACTACACATTTTGAAGTGGGAAGGAAAAAAAAAAACTGGTTTGCTGCTTCTTTATTTAAAACGCTATTTATAATAATATTAAAAACACGATTGGATTCACCCTACCCTTTGAGCCATGCTTCCTGTTGAGTTCTACACAGCTTTTGAACCTTCAACACTTAAGATTCAGATTTTATAAACCAACATAAACTACTATGCAAAAAGACAGCTTTTATTTAAAAACAATAATTAGTACTTTTTATTCCACTTGACTGCGGGGACCAGGAGTTGAAATTGTTTACATGCAAATGTACCAATCAATGGAAATTTACATGAGAATGGACTTTCAGGTACTGATTCCTTGGCATAGTACAAGGTTAAGAGGGGCCATAAAAGTTGGTGCAATTAGTTATCAATCCATAGTACTCATGACCAGAAAAATCAGTGTTTTTACTGACACCTTCTCATATTAGAGATATAACCATTATGCCATATTACCGTATTCCACGGTAATTCTGATAACAAGAGTCATTTAATCAGTTCTAAAAAGTCAGTTCATTAA
Source organism: Jacana jacana (assembly GCA_013400555.1). Taxonomy (NCBI): domain Eukaryota; kingdom Metazoa; phylum Chordata; class Aves; order Charadriiformes; family Jacanidae; genus Jacana; species Jacana jacana. Next base: position 10,819 of record VZTM01008934.1, read on the forward strand.
TTTTATGGATCTACAATGTTCTTAAATGTACCTAATCCTTCTGCAACAGACAGCTGTCAAATCAAATCTCAGCACTCTCCTGTGAAGGCAATTCTGCAGTTTTCCAAGTTATGCTGTCCCAGAGCTTAAGCAATACAATATTGGCTTTAATCTGCATCTAGCCTAAATATCCCTTGTGGCAAACTCAGACAGCTTGTTCTACTCTTGGTAAACCAAGAGCAATCAATGGGTACCCTTGAACTGCCCACTACGTACTTCTATGCAATCTGTGCTAATTTTGTTTCTTTTCTAAATGCACCTAATTCTTTCAAGCTGTAAACCCACAGATGTTTATATACTGCTATTTTTTGTGGCGGAGCTCTCATATCTGTCTTAAAGCAGTGGCCGAAACTGGGCAGAGTACTTCAACTGCAGCTTTAATAATGCCAAGCAGAATAATTATCCCTGTATTTTATATAACACAGTCTTGCTGATACATCCCTGAAGATGATTTGTACTGGACAGCCAACTGGTATTTATGGCATGTCACAAACACCAGATTGTCTTCTGTACTACTGTTGCCCAGCCCCAGGTGCGTACCCTGCTGCTTGCCTTCTCCACACTCCTTAGAGCCTTCCACTCAACTATTTCACACTTGCTACAGCCAAGGCTGCCACTAAAGGTCATGGCTCCTTGCCTTCCCTGCAAAAGTCTTATTTAGGAAAGCAGCACTCCTGATTGTGCACCTAGCGGCTACGTTACAAGTCATTTCCAGAACTCTCCACAGGCCCCCTGGATTGCTGCCCTTCCTGTAATTATCAGAGATTAAAGTGTCCATCACAGAACACCAGTCACATGAGCTGCCCCACTTTAATCCAATGATATACTTGTCTAATCCCACGTGTGGAGCTCTGGCTCCTCTTGTTTCCCAGGCTGCATGGGAGCATGTATAGGCACTTGAGGTTAGAGCCTTGCAACTGCTTTTGTAATTCCCAGCAGCACTCTCGATGCCATCACTGAACCACACATGTACCACCCTGTCCCTTCATTTAACTGCAAACTGTTATCATCATCCCCTGATATTCCTAAATCAAAGGCCATGTCTCCAAAGCACAAACGTGCTGGCAAAGATGCTCTCACCCCACTTTTTCAAATTAATCCAATTTCTCCCTAGCAGTCCTTGTCCTTTAACAAAGGATCCATGGCTACAGAAGTAAAAACCACTGCCTTTGAAAACAGTGATGCAGCCATCTGTGAACCTATAGGGCCCATCCTCTGCTACCTGGAGCTTTCCCCTTCACCTGTAAATCAAAAAGAATACCTTGTCACTTTTGTCCCTGAGGCTTTGCAATCACTCTCAATCTGTTCTACATCGCTCTTGGCAGTGTCACCAGTGCCAAAAGGAATGAGCAACTAAGCAACAACAGACCAACTTCCCAACATAAAGGAAATTTCTTAAAAACAGCTACATCAAGAGCTGTCTGTTCTTTCTCACTTTATTATCCCCTCAGCTGTTTTGAAATCTTAATGATCCCCAAAGATTATGACAGAGAGTATTCATTTCGAACCACTCCTCTTTAAGTTACTTGATTTCAAAAGACACTGGCACTACACGTGTAATAGGTAATAATGCTCTATTGCTGGTTTTTGGCCCTTCAATCTACCACCACTTTGAGAGGCAATTAAAGTACTTCCCAAGTAGAGTTAACGGTTATTTCCGGATCTCCTAAAACCAAACACGCTGCCTGCCCTTCCACCCTCCATATCTCACTCCCTGCCCAAAAAAAACCCCACACCCCCAACCCACATTTTTTTCTACGACTATATAACAAAAGTAAAGTATTTCTTTCAAAACGCTAAATCAAAATACCCAGCTGAAAACAACATCAACAAAAAAAAGTTCATCATCTCTACTGAAAATGGATTCCAGTATTATCCAAAAACCAGCAAACAGAAGTTTCAGAACTCAGTTATACATGCAAAATATATTTACATAGAGCATTAATGTAAGTACATATTACAAACTATATTTAGAAATTAATGGTCAAGATTGTAAGAGATTTACCTCAAAAAAATCTTGCTTGTCCAACTTCTTTTACTACAGCATTTTCCACATGAGTTAACTAAAAGCTAACTTATGCTACTAACAGTTCTACTCTTAGTCATCTGTGCAGTGCCCTTATCCTGAGCCTCTGGTTAAAAATGGAAGTTTTCCTGATAACAATACTGAGTAAAACAGTTGATTCAAGTTTTGAGCCAAGCAGAAACAACAGTAGAGACTACAGGACTATTGCCTTAAATGTCAACACCAATGACACATCTGGTGTATAATGAAATAACATCAAGCAACTTACACTTAAAACAATTATTTATATGAGAGCAACAAACCTTGTTGTTGAATGATTCTCAATCAGGTACCAGGCAGCAGAAAAGTTTTCGCTTGTGAAATCAGCACTCATCCCAGGAAACAATGCCTCTAAATCTTTTTGAGGAAATCTGCCTCTGAAAAATGAATATTCCTTTCTTCAATGAGACGTATTCTTGTGAACAGCTTACAATTAAAAGTGTCATGTTAAAATCACGTTCCAACAAGACATAAATATAAACTTGCATCTCACTGTGAAATTAAATCCGGTATTACAGGCACATGTAGCGTGACTGGGAAAGAAAAGATTGAAATCTAAGTAAAACTAATTTTACCATTTTGATTTCACCATTACACAGGTGTAAGGTACAAAATACCTACATACGTAACGACACAGTACAGAAGTCTTTCATCAGCAGCACCAGATCACAGCAGGGGCATGAAACAATTTTAAAAACACACACAAAAAAAAATAATCAAATGAGATGCAAGGAAAAACAATGACAGATATGAAAAGTAGAGAGATGGGGAAAATACTGTGAGAAACAAATGTAACAACTAAAAATCAAGGTTCCAAAATTTCTCTGTGGTCAGTGAAAAAGTGATAATGTTAACATAAAACTTCATAATCATAGGTAGTGAGATTCAGGATTATGAATGACATTGAATTCCATGTATGTCAGTTAGTGAGCAGAAAATACCAATGGATGTAGGGAGAAGAAACTGTCAATTTATCCTTCCTTTAAAGGCATAGTAAGATATCTTATTTTTCATTTGAAGTAGTCAAAAAGTGCTCAGTAGGTACATGAATTTGCAGGATAGTACTTCACATATGATACATGGGCATGGCTGTCAAAAAAGCTTTTATATTAAATCCACACATTGTGGCATCTTTGTGATCAACCAAAACCAATAAAACCATTTCAGTTACCTCAGAAAAGACTCAGACCTTCAGCGCAAGCACTATATAAGTGCATGCACACAATATAGCAGGAGAATTTTCTTCACGTTTTTCAGAACTTCAACATATTTTCTAGGCAACCAGAAGGAACAGATCTAACACAAAAAGCACACCCACTCAACAAATATGCTGTTTCTAAATGGTATTTATTCTTGTAAGAAAAAAGACATATGCATGATGGTTTAAGCTTACGCACGAGCTATACAATTCC
>VZTM01008966.1:290-17405 GCA_013400555.1 Jacana jacana
AGCAAAAGAATCTAATTTACTGAAATAATTTCACCTTCCCTAGGGTAAATTAATTGCAGCCTCTTTACTTGCAAAATAAAGTGTGTATTTTTCCAGTCTTTTCAATGTCAAAAGACAGCTGGAAAATTCAGACTAAACCAACAACATTAACTTTAAAAAAACAGGGTTATAATAACTTACAAATATTTTGTTTTCTTCCAGTTATATTGTGTAAGAAAGGAGAGAATAAAGACTTTGGAGAATTTAGACCACATAGCTGGATTGTAAATCACTGTTTTCTCACTCTTGTGAGAGGGCAAGGGAGTATTTAGTTGAACTGAGGGTCCCACTGACAGGACAGGGCTATGCACAGCTGATGAGGAATATTTCAACAAATAAAATCACTACCTTAAAGATTAATCTAAATGGAAAAAAAAATACAGTGATTTACCGACAAAACTGGGCTACATTGCAACAAGTTAGTGCTGGCAATGAAAAGACATGTAATCTTGACTCTCTAAATAGTGGTCTCATTTTCCCTTGTTCACCACTACCTTACTCACCCCCATAGATACACTTGAAGTGTCTGCTCCTGAAAAAAGCTTCTTTCAAGCTTCTTCCAAGGTCTATAGTTGTGGATACACAGGTAATTAACAGATGGTTGAGTTATGTAAGACCTGCCTCCGTTAACAGCCTCATTTGGCTGGACATAATCTCTAGAAAAGCTCACTTTTCTTTAAAAGTGAACTGAGAAATCTTCAATTACATTTATGTGGCTCTGCTGGGAGGAACATCAAACAGCACTCCCGTGAGTTGCCGCAAAATATCCTGCATGAAGAAAGGTATTTAGAAATACAAAATGGGAACGGTAATTTATAATCAATACTTAAAAGTGACAGGTACAGCCAGTCAGAGAGTAGGATAGATGTTACAATGTCCTATAATTCTTTTGGACTTAATGAAGCAGTACAGGGTGCACCACACAGTACAAATAAAGGTCTCCTCTCCAGTTTCCTCTTGGAAGTCCAGTGAAAAATGGTGGTAACATGTAACAGTATAGTTTGTATCAACACAGAATGTAGTCACCTTTCTAAACTACTTTGGAGGCAATAATTTCTCTCTTAATTTTTTTCCATGCTGGCCTAAGACTATGGTAAGATTTCATTTGTTTGTTTGTTAAACTTGGTTGCCTTTTTTTTTTTTTTCCAAGCAGAGATGGATTGGCAAGACAATTCCTAATTGTGAAGAGTGTTGGTGTGTTTTGGGGAAAGGTAAACTACAGAAACTTCTTCTGCGATTAAAGTCAAAGACAGACACTGCCAAAGTGACTTAGTTCAATACCATGTCAGCCACTGCTTCAGACTGGATCAAACCCCATGACTGTAAGTCCCGATTTTAAAAATTCTCTTGGCTGATGAGAAGCATGAACATGTGTTTCATATTTGCTAAAGCACCCAAATGTTATCCTCAAGCTTGAATGTGAGGAAAGCAACAATCCAAAAGTGCATTTCTGGTACTAAAGCCTATTTTAAATTGTTCTAATATACTCCTTACAAAACAACCTCTGATTTTATACTTATTTCTTGGTATGTTTTTTTTAATTACTGCAAAACCTCTTTCTCATAACAGAAAGAATCAAGATGAACTCTCTGAGCCTTCAAAGGACAAAGAGCAAACACCCCAGAATCAGGACGGACAATGAATCATCAGGTGGTAGACCATCAGGAGGAAGACCATTACCATAAAGCAGAATGATAACATCACCATTTTCCACCTGTTGCAGAAAAAGCCCACCATGAGACATTAAACCTCCTCCCAAGGTAGACAGGGTGCTTGCAGACACATTAACAATAATTTTTAGGAATAAAAAAATGTAATGATCTGGACGCTTTGCATTTTCCACACGAGTGAGCACAAAAACCCTGTACAATGAGCACACATCTCAAGAAAGCTTACAGCATCAGTGGAAGCTTAGCAGTGCTAGGAAACAAACAAACCTTTTAAGCCTCCTTTTTTGCAGCTCTGGGAATCAGGAGGCAAAACAATCCTCACCCCCCACATCACCTTTGGCAGGGAAAAACGGTGCACAACATCAGGGTGCCCATGACTAACCTGTATCTGTTGTGCTCTGCATTGTGATGCTGCTGCCTACACACTGGCAGCAAAGGATGCTTTTGTAAACAGCTCAGTTTTTGGAGAGTGGAGGTGCTAACACCCCTGCTCCTTGCTGTGCCTACCACTTTCAGTTATCTCACTGCTTTGTTGATCTGAGAAATCTTCCCTCCTTTCTCAAAAATTATAGCCTACTTGTTTGTTTCATTCAAACCCATGAAAACCTGAGGACATGCAGATCTTGGTAAATTCATACTAACAGCTGCTATTTTTGAAATTATCAAAATTACTCTCACTATGAAGAATTTGATACTTTGGCACAGTACCTGAGCAATAACTGCACATACTAAATCACAGAATTGAAGATTAAATTCCTAGATAGTTATCATCAGTCAAATGTAAACACTACACATGAATTACTGAATGGTAGTTAACACTACACATGAATAACTGAATGGTAGCTCTAAATGGTAAACAGTGTTATTCACAAAATGTACACTAAAGCGCAACGAAGCTGGTGAGAGGCCTGGAGAACAAGGCTTATGAGGATCGATTGAGGGAGTTGGCGTTGTTTAGTTTGAGGAAGAGGAGGCTGAGGGGAGACCTCANAGAAAATTCAGAGTTAAGGTTACAACCAACAAAATAAACTGAATCAGATACAAAAAAGAGCAAAATTTACTGAACGTGAGTTCACACTCTCCCATTCAAATGAGAAATACTTTATGTGTTTGGAAACATAAGAAATCACAGGCTTCGCTGGGGGATAACAATGAATGGTAAGAGACCCTCCTTCATTTTCTAGGGTCTTCTTGGAGCTTCATAGATGTATGAGTCTTTGAGATATATCTCTGTGATCTTTGAATGCATGGAGCTAAACTGAACTCCCTCTAGCCTATTTCTCAAGAACATCATCATGCAAAGTTTCTTCAAAGTAATATAAAAGACCATAATCTTGAACCTCATGTGTTCTTGCAAGCTAAATTCTTTAAGTTTTTAACAAAATGCTTCCAGGACAATAAGTTTTTACTTCTAGCATAGGGACATCTTATTCAACAGCAGCTTAACTCTCACTTCAGCCATCAGGAAAAAATGAGGGTTAACTGTTTTAGCAGTATATAATAACCTGTGCTATGTAGACCTGCGATCATAACATGATAGTACTTGGTATCCGAAAATAGAAGGGTTCTATAAAAGACTGCGGTGTGGGGGTGTCAGTTCAAGATTAAATGCTTTTTAATTCATGTACTGTAATAAAGTCTTTTGAAAATGGACTCATGGAAAAAGTACTGCAAACCCTATCTTCTGTCTGAATCAATACAGACTGTCTGGCTCTGTTGTTCTTCTGTTTCTTCCTTGCTTTCTTTAAGAATTTTGTTCTTGCTTCCCTGTAACCAGCTTCCAACAAATCAGCTAATTAAATACCACAGTGGTGACAGTGAATTTCAATGAGCACTATGTGATCACTTCATGGACTATCGCCAGCCTCCTAGATCAGCCAACAGACAAGTTCTTGCTGTTCAGCTGAAGCAAGTTCATCATGTTTCTGCATATACTGCCTACTGTCCAGTAAAAGATTAAACACTCACTCATGTTCCTTATTGTAATTCTCATAATTTTTAAACCAACTTGCAAAGTTGCAGTTTTTCATTCTTTAATATATTGCACATGAAAGCAACAGGTTCGTTCCTTTGTCCAAAGTATACAACTGCTAGCAAAAGCAATTTGTCACGCAGACCTTATGAACTCACAGTAAAGTTTTCACTGCAAACGATGTCTTGGATAATCCTGATAAAAAGATAAGTATTACTGATATATGTAACTCACTACTGAGTTCTTTGAGGAAAAGAGTTTATCTACTGTTTGTGCAGGATATATGTAGACTCCTTGAGCGACTAAATACATCTTGCTTCTGCAGTCATGCTCAGTATAATCTTCACAAACTTGCAGTGTATTTCCTGTGTCATTATCCTGATAGGATAAGGAGTTAATACATCATAGATGCTTCTTCATTTTAACAGAACTCAAGAGTATAACTGAGACAGAGTGAAAGAGAAACACTGTGGTTTTATTTTTGGCATGTTTATGAAACACTCGTGGAAAAAGAGGGTCAATATAAACCCAACTTAGGGTGCAAACAGTCCACATGAATGGAGCACTGTCTTCATGGATGGAAAAAGTCAGTGATACAGGTCCAACTTTGGTACAAACATACTACATTTGGGCACTGTGATTTAGCAGAATCAGCCCTGGAATGATTACAAGAACAGACTCTACATTTAGTCATTCTCAAAATACCATGTGTGAGAACAGCTTTCCATTTGGTATCCACCAAGGATCAGTCTTTAAACATTGAGGAGTTTTGTTCCAGTACTCTGCTGTTCTAAATCAGTGATACTAGATTCATGTAAAAGCCTGAGTCTTTATTTCAACTGGAATACAGCTGGTTTGGTAGGATTTTTTTTAAGTTATTCTGAGTTGTCTTCTGTGAGATCATTACTACTTTACAGAATTGAACACTTTAATTCCATTGTTTTGTTGCAGAGCTATTGTATTTACTTCCTAATGCAGAGACAGAAGAGAACATGACATTCCAAAATGCATTCTTTCCCATGTTTTGTTCTGCCTCTAACAGCATGTGGTAAGACTACTCTGAATTTTAATACAACTGCACAAATAACAAATTAAGAATGTTTACTATAGTATCCGGACAGATAAAAAAAAAGTGTATGAATTACAGTCCCCTTCCAGGAGCATCTCACATTTCCATTTGTTCTTGCAGTGAGATCTTTACACCTTTACAAGCTGATATGCTTTTTAACACTAATAGGTTTATTGCATTCTTTTTTCTGTTGTTTTAGTGTCCCTTTATAGAATAAAGACACTCTTTTGTCTCTGTGGGCCTCTCCTTCTACTCATGTTACAAAACTGATTCAGGAAATAATAAAAACATAAATCATACAAAAGGTTACATTCACCCTAGGGAAGGATACAATCATTACAAACAGACTTTGTTGACGGTACATTTTATGTGTAAATCTGAAGTACCAAAGGCATCAGGTTTGGAGTCACAATAACCGTTAGCATACGAAGAATCTCTCCAGTCACTGCCCACAGCTAAGAATGCTTTAGTCCAAATACTAATCTGGTTGAGTGCCGCCACCTTTTTCTCACTTCTATGCTGAGGGCACCCTCCTGTTTCACACTTGTAATGTCCATAACATGAAAATAATACCAACTGCATTCTTCAGCTTAAAGTTGTTCATGCTATGAATACACTAATCAACATTTTGTTCGTCATAGAAGAGAGAAAACCAAAAGATAATATTTCTAAAATGACATTGCAAGGTCTAGTCTCTGGTTAAAAAAAATAAATTGGTTTGCAACTGCAAGACTTATAAATAAATAGCTCTGTTCTTAAAAGTAAAAAGTATTTCAGTTGGCAGCATAATTTGTAATCTAAAGTGAATAATGCAAAGAATTTCTATAGTTTAGCTTAGTGCTAAATATCCACTGTCATAGCTCGGCCTAGAATAATCTGTCCTCATTCCATTTTAAATGCTATAGCCTGGATTTAAATAAATCCAAGGAAGGAGACATTAGAATAGCCATAGCACTAAAGACAAGTGTCCAGTTTGAGCACAGGTGTGTGGGGCCTGGGGTGAACAGCACAGCACAGAAATGTATTGCCCATACAGGCAGACAGGTAAGTAGAGTGCTCCTGTAAATAACCATCCTTATTGTAAATAAACATCCTTTTTCACCCAGATTTCATTTTTTCTTTCCCTCATCTCCTCTCAGCACTTTGGGAATTACTTTATCTGCCTGTAATCTCCATGCCTTACACTCCCATCTACCCTGTTTCATCCCTTAAGCCTTCCTACAACATCAGCTCCCTCCCACAACCTGGCCCTCACCACTGGTGGGACAAATGGCAACCTGTGGCACAGCAAGATTGGCATAAACTGCACTGAATGGACAAAGTGTTGCCACCACTCCGACTGAATGCTTCAGAACTGCCTTTCCCTTGGCAGAACTAACAATCTGGGCTCCTAACATGTCCAGTCACCAATTTTCACACAAGCTACAGGAATATCAGATATGCCTCAGCACAGACCCCGCTCTCCCTGATCCTTCTCTAGATAGACAGAAACAGCACTAGAGAAGTTTTCCTTCTACTGGAGAGGAGGGAGAGACAAAGGGAGGGACAGAGGGAACAAAAAAGAGAGGAAGAGAAGGGGAAGGGGAAGGGGGAAGGGAGGGNCGATTCCACCACATGGGCTTTCCCTGTATGGCTGCTCTCTATGATGAAGAGTAGGTAGTCTGTTGCTAATGTACATCTCCAGTTTCCTTTACTGTGCACCCATGGACAGGAGAGGAGAGGAGAGGAGAGGAGAGGAGAGGCAAAACAAAAGAGAAAAATAGTTTGCAGAGCGTCTGCTCTCAGATTCATGAAACACTTTGTATATGGATCAGAAATTTCACTTTGTACAGGTATCAGATCTATCTATCCTCCTATATTTAGGCTGTATAAATCTTAAAACCACTTTGATTACCTGCAGTCTACAGATCTGTATCCTCTGTATCAAGGCCAGACAATTAGAAACTGAAACAGGCATTTCATTTATGGAGCTATCCAATTGTGGTTTAAATCTCTGTACTTCTTGGAAGCTACAATGCTCATTGGTAAAATATTTCATCACATCTTTATCCTCATAGTCACATTAATGACTCATTTGAGGTTGGCTTCCAAAGGTCCAGCTTACCTATACAAGGTCTTACTTCATCAGCTAAATCAGCTACTTCCACCTACAAGTCCCTGTGTCCTAACAGTCACATTTGAAACTGAATAGCATTATTTAATGACATTCAGTTTGAGGGCCATTATTGTATTTTTATATTTTTTTCCCTGAAAATCTGCTACATGGCCAAATGTTACCAGGCCCCTATAAGGTTCATTATTCCTGGCTAATTAGATTCCCTATATTTATTCGTACAGAATACCAAGTGAAAAAAAAAAAAAAATCAAGGTAGCTTTATATTCTGATCCTAATCCTTCAAGATACACAGTCTTCCAGTTTCATCTGCAAACTGAATAAATATGTCAGACTGCTAAGCAAACTACTGGCTAGACATGACAGATCACTGTAAAACCCCACTCAGGATACATGCCTTTCTTTGACACAAATCATTGGGGTCTGCTGACAGTGTACCTCTGGCAGGATTACTCAGCCTCTTTGCATTCACCCTTCAACAGCTCTGTGATTACATTTCTCCAATGCTTACAGTATGTATCACATGGAAGGACCAAAAGCTTTCATAAAGAACAGTCACAGCATCGATGAACTCCTAAGTGTTCTCTCACAGGCGGTACTGGTCTTAGGAAAGAATAACAAACTAGCACAACAACAATTGCCCTTTAGAATGAAGCTGTGCCTTTAATAATAGAGCACATATTTGAGAACAAGGATGATGTCATGGACAAGTCTTTGCTCAGTTGAGAGAATCCAAATTATTTCTTCAGTTGCCTGACTGCAGTCCTTATTTGCACACAGTGACTCACAGATAAAGGAATTTGTGAAGGGAGGAATCACTTGAATCATGCAGCCTGACTCGGCATCATCCATGGAGCTACTCACTGTATTTTCCTGAAGTCTCAGCTCAACTGTATTTACACGTCTGCAGCGATAACCTCTACTGCCCCCTTGTCTGTCTAGTCTGCTACCACATTATTCATGCCATCAGGATTTTTTCCTACCTCAACATCAAAAGCCTGAGTAAATACCGAGTGACCAAGTATGTGAGTCAAGTTCCCTAAAACTATTTTCACTTGGTGTCAAAGCATATCTATGCACCGTGAATTACTGGCCTGTTTTTGGACCCCATACATGTTCAGTCAATTTCTTTTTGTTTTTAAGAAAGAATTTTTTAAATGAAAAACTGAGATGCTTAATATCTACTGGAAATACCAAACTATGTACTAAAGACACTAGTCAAAGAACATTTTTCATGGACACAAAAATGTCATTTGATTGGCCAACTAAGATTTTTATGGTAAGTATGTTGATGTCCATTGCCTCTAATGGGACCTTACAATGGTATGTGAGACTGGAATAGACGTTTTTAGTCTTGTTTTCATATAAATAAATGTGATGATGTACAGTTTTAAACCTGCATTCATTTATGCATGGGGTTTTTTTGGTTTGGTTTGTGGGTGTATGGGGATTTTTTATATTTTACTTGAAGCTTCAAAACCATACGGCCTAAAAGTGTAAAAAAAAACCTGGTTTCCATCTTCCTCAGTTTTGGTGCTCCCTGGTCAAACACGGGTGCCACCAGCAAGCCCTGCCTCATATGAAGACTGACTGCACCTGAAGTCCAGCACTGACACTGTCCAGAATTGACTGCAAGGCTTAAAGCCCCATTTTGTACACTCCAGTCCTTGTACGATGTAACTTCTTGCTCCTGTCTACTTTAAGACTGTGGCTATGCCTGTGGTATTAGAGGCATGATCCAGGCACTTTTCACATGTTACGATGTATTGTGAATCACACCATGAGAAGTAAAGACATACTGAACCTGCAGTCAACTACTGCTGAGCAGCACCTATTATTTACGGCAGACAGCTTACAGCTGAAATCGGTACATCATAGAATCACAGAATCATAGAATTGTCTAGGCTGGAAATGACCTTTAAGATCATCTAGTCCTCCCATCAACCTATCTCTGATAAAAAACAACTCATCACTACACCATGTCACTAAGCACTATGTCAACCCATCTTTTGGGTGCCTCAATCACCTCCCTGGGCAGCCCTTTCCAATGCTTAATAACCCTTTCAGTATAAAGATTTTTTCTGATACCCAATCTGAACTTCCCCTGGCACAACTTGAGGCCATCTCTTCTTGTCCTATCTCCTGTGACTTGGAAGAAGAGAACAACCTCCACCTCTCTACAACCTCCTTTAGAGAGCAATAAGGTCTCCCCTCAGTCTCCTCCAGGCTGAACAACCCCAGCTCCCTCAGCCTCTCCTCATAAGGCTTACTCTCCAGAGCCCTCACCAGCTTCGTTGCCCTTCTCTGGACCCACTCCAGCACCTAGCACTAAGTATCTTTTTTTGTGGTAAATGATGATTCAGTGAAATAAGGATCCATATATTCAACAGAACCAAACAGGATCTTCTGCAAACCATGCACACACAGAGCTCAGGAGACCTTTATAAACAGCTGGAAATCCCTATCTGCCTGTGAGGTTCAAATAAACTGTTACTTTTACATATTCCAAGATCAAGAGCCCCATATATTTAACAATAAAGCCTCAAATATATTGCAAGGGTAATTCAATGACCATGAAGTTAGGCTGTAGGCTTCTAGAAAATTAAATATTTATTTGCTCCAATGTTAATGTAAGAAGAAAGTCCAAACTCAGATCCAAGATTTCTCAAACGTTGAAGAAAAATGCCAGTGGAAATCAGAATCACAGTAGACCATGGGTTAAGGAACAGCAATTGCAGAAAACGACATATGTTCAAGATGATCTTAATGGACAAGTCCATGTCTAAAGGCATACAAGAGAAAGAGCTTATATCAAATGCTAATAAAGCTAGTTTAGAAAACTGACAGGGGTAGAAGGAAGTTCCTAACAAAACCAGAATGTTTAAAAATTACTGAAGCAGCCATTGAGCTGTAATTCTGTAATTATTACTTGGGCAAGAGCCACTAAACACAATTAACATGAACAACCAAAGGGAAAAAAAAAAAACCAACAAAAACCTTAAATAGGCAAAAATGCTTAGTATCAGGTAGCGTAAGGCACAGATTGCTAACCATAACAATTGTCTATAAAATCTGAGCATGGAAAATGCAGTTCAAGGAAAGGACTGAAATCCTACAAACAGTATTACACACCTGCAGGCTGCTTAACCGGGCTTTTACAATCTTCAGAGTTTTCCAGACTGCTTTATGGAAACTCCCTGAGTTCTTCATACTGCTTGACAAACAAGCTTACCGCTTTCTAGTCACTGGCCTGAAATCTGCGCTGTAATTTAGTCTCACTGATGGATCTATCCTGATAATCTTGAGAAACTTTGACATTTATACATTACATTGCTGTGTGGCCTGTGAGTTCCAGCAGAGAGTAATGCACCTGCTACTCATGCAACATTTTGCCCTAAGCACACACAGGTCATACCATAATACACAAAATACAACAGATGCACACATCGAGGTGAGGGTTTTTCAAGCAGGTGCCATATGTCACAGTGACTGAACCTCTGCAGCACCTGGGAAGCCTGTAGGACATGCCAGACATCACCAGGGCTAACACCCAGGCGTGGTAGATGCGGTGACCGCAGGAGGGGCCCCGAGATCTGCGGTCCCCGGGGTGATGCCATAGCCTGTGATTACAGCAACCACAGCAACTTGGCCAGCAACGCAGAGGAGCGCTGGTTTCCCTGAAGTGAATCAGACATTCAAAATACCCAACTTCTATTTCTGTTGTTTGGGTGGTTTTGTCTTTTTTTTTTTGTCTTTTTTTTTTTTCCCAATGAAATCTCAAATGAGACTGTGAAGGAAGGACAAAAGCGTACCTGGGTCCTCTGAAAGGATGGAAAGCCCCCAGGGGCACTTCCTGAAGCAACACAGCTTGCCCCAGCTGTGGTGGGACAGCTGCGTCTCTCAGCCTTCTCAGGCAGGAATCCGAATATAGCCTTCATGTCTCGGGGGGCAAATTTCAACTGGGTGGGTGGGAGGATGCATGACCTTTTCAGGTAGTGGACCCTAAAATATGGACTCACTACAGTCAGCTGCAGTTTGGTTTAAAACAATCACTGATGATGGTATAGTAGAAAAGGCCATTTCAGCAAAGGTGTTGTCCCTTCTGTCTTTCAGACTTCCATGCTGGAATGCAAGTTTTGAACATTGCTGCTGTATGTCATGCTTCAACCAGGCTGGTTAGGAATGTTATCAACAAAAAAACCCAGTCAGGCAATGCCAACTAGCCAAAGCAGAAACTTTCCACATCAATAAGCAGGTCTGACTATATATTTATGTGGAAAACCTTGGTTTCCAGTTAAATATATATACTGCTTCTATAGCCTCGTGCAGCATTTTTCCATTTACAGTTTGAATCTATTTACTATTAAATTATTACACATGCAAATGGGAACACCAGAAGAAATGTTTAAAAGTTTCAATTCACTGAATTTTAAATGTTCTACCTGAGCTCTAGAGGCAGCTGTACAGCAAAACCATATAATCCACCATAGTCTGATACAGACCATAATGGCCTTTGTACTGAATTGTTTGTGTAAAGAATATATACTTTTGGCTTCTAAGCTACACTTCCGAGTCATACATAATATTGGCTAAACTGTGTAAGCTCTGTCATCTCAGCCACAAATTGTGAGTAGACTAATCATAGTGACTGTGCTGCTGTAGGTTATGTCTGGCAGAGAGCATGAGTAAGAAGCCAGTTCTGGCCTGGAAAGTCAACAGGAGGGATCAAAGAGCAGACATCCAGCCCCTATCCCTGCCGTAAGTACAGGCCCTTACCCCGACATAGGTGTGGACCAAAACACTAGCTTAACCACTGACTATATTTGGCAAAGATGTGGACCTAAGAACCACACCCCAAGCCAGATCTTTCTGCTCAAATCTAGTTTCCAGCAGGAGCGCATCTGCAGAGGTTGGGCTGCTCTGCTGTGCCCAGACTCACAGCATTTTTTTCCACCTGTGCAAACTTTGCTGAGGAAAAGCAAATGCCAGGCTCCCCTAGTTTGGTAGCACTGTCATGACTTACCGGATTGTGAAACAGATTAAACAATAGTAGCTACATAAATTGCAAGCATGGATTGAAAAAGTAAGCATGCATTAAGTTTGCATGATACTGCCTCACCCTACATGACAAGAACACCTCTAAAAACCTCTTAGAAAAATCCTGAGAAAGTCCTATCCCAATGAGGAAAGAAATTCCACATAAAAAAAGGAATGCACTGCTGCGGGTTACTGTTACACCGGAGCTTTCTTCAGTTCTGGCAAGTAAGTCTGAGCCTGCAAATCTCATTACTCTATTCACTTTGGGGGCCAGAGATGTACGTTACCAGGCTCAGGACACACAAATCCTTATTAGGTTCCTGATAGACATAAAAAAACACTCAACCTCTAGAACCTACAGTTCTAACATGAAGTTAAGAGTGATTTTCCACAATCCTAGTTAGGGTGCAAGAGATAAAGTTAATGTACTATACTTACAATTTATATGCCTGTAAAAGATGTCAAGTTTCATTTCAGATTTAATTTTCAACAGCAACAGCATCCGATAAGTCAGACTTTTTACCTGGTCTTCACCAATTTCTCTTCATTTTAATGAATATCTTTGTTATAAAGCATCTAATGTTCAACTCCATGCATGCATGCAAGTAGCAAATTACTCATTTATACTTGTTGCTAAGCCTTACAGTTTAGAATATATAAAACAAGAAATTAAGTCAAACAGTATGTGTTTGTAAAGCTAACTAAAATACAGAAATAAAACCCCACCCCAAAGCCAGCTGAATAAGGGCCTTAGCTCAAGAGTGATGTGCTATCAAGGTCTCACTTTCAGCCTTCCCTTCCTTCCTTATGGAAAACCCAAGGTGCAGCTGGGAGAAACGTTCAGGGATCATACCCAGTTCTTCACAGGGAACAAGGATAACTTCCTGTTTAACCTAAAGAGTTTGCAGCAATCAAACTGCAGAGTTCAGCTTTGCCAGGGGTGCACCTGCATGTCTGTTGACAACTGTGATTACATGCACTAACCTCTGCCTATCCCATGCAGTAGCATCCCTATGCAGTCCCAGAGGCTGCGAGAGCCCATCTCTCCAGCATCTTCTTCCCTGTGTCTTGCTAGGAAGGACCCCCTTACTCCTCCTTGCCTATTGATCTCACCGGCCCCTCTGTTACCTCCACTGCAGCTCCACCTCAGCCTCTCTCCTCTCACACTGGCCTAGTCAGTAAGGCCAGAATATGATGAAGACACAGGGTTTTAAAGGTTAAATCCTCGCACAGCAGGGGCTCTGTTAGCAGATCTGCAGGTAACTGTTTACCCTGAGAGTCAGGGGAACAATCTTCTAATTAGCTGGTCATTTTACCTTTTGATAGAAAATAAATGAAATAAAGATCTCATTACAGCTTTTTTTTTTTTTCCTATGCTCAAGGAATTAAACACAGGGGAGCTGGATGACAAGGTTAAGCCTTTCTGAAGAAATCAGTGCTTGTATATTCCACAGACAGCAAAATCCAGGCTGTAAAAGATTACAATGTGAGTTTGTAGCATTACATTGCAGCCCCCAACTTAAGCACAGACCGTCCTTGCTGAGAGTTAGGTGGTTCTGTGCATACTTTAAAACTCCCACACAAGGCTGTACTAAATCACTCTCTCCTTACTAAGTGAAACATTGAAGAATACTGCCACTCGTTATTTGTCATGTTTCTTGAGGTTTTTGGTGACTATGCTCTTGTTCAAAGCCATTACAATCCCATCACCAGATGGCAGATGATCACATAATACCACTGCCACACAGAAACACTTAAGCACTGGAAGGATTGATTGAGGTCTCCACTGCGGACAATGTAGCTCAGGAAATTTTGTGATACATCATCTACAGCTACAATTCTCAACAAGCAACACTTTTATTGTTGAAGAAATAGCATACACGAGCTTGCTCTTATAGCCATGTTATCTAGTCTTGAGTGCTGAGAAGGACACAGACCAGAGCTTTTTCTCCCTCTTCAGAAAACACTGTGCCATTCAAGCAGAGTTTCTTTGAGTGTTTCAAAGTCACATACTCTTGTACTAAGAATATATATGCCTTAGAGCAATGCAAGGCAATACAGCCTCATGCTGTCTTTGAATGATTACTATTTTTCAATAATATGACCATTTGCCATAAAGACTGTAAATAAGATACACCAGTACATTTAATGCATTAAAACTATTCAGATCTCAGATATTTCGTAGCATTTTTTTTTTAGCAGAAATAGTCATTAGCTGAATCTGAAAAAATTTCAAATTTTTTATCCCAACCTTTTAGCTTCATTACTGTAAGTTAATTTCCTTTTTCAAATTAATATATCATCTTATTTCACTTCCTGTTTCACATTTTAATGACTATTTATAGATATAATTTTCTTTTTCCACATTTCTGAGACAGGAACTACAACTTAAGTCAGAAATATGCTTGTAAAACAAGCCAAAATAAATGTTTTGTGACTCACTGTAGTTATAGATCCTTTTTCTGGACTAGAAAGGACATTGGACCATCACGCCTTTACTTGGAGGAGCTGGATGTTTACTCAGTTCTGTAAGAGCTCACTGCTTTTAATGAGGCAAGCCCCCATTCCGTTATCACTAAGAAGTACAAAACCAACTGGTCGATATGGCTTGCATGTTCCCTTTGTGCCTCCCTCCATAGAGTGATTCAGAATTAAAGAACTGAGCTTTGTGACAAGCTGTAAAGACCTACATTGTGCTGCAGGGTTCCCCAAATCCGCCCTTGTTCCAAGCGATGGCAGCCTTCAGAAAAGCATAAATGCCATCCTGAGCCTTCCAGCACTTTAAATCTGTTGTTCTATTTATTATGAAGCTAGTTTCACAAGTTGGCAGCAGCAGCAAATTAATAATGGCTGCACCACAGCAGTAAACAAGGAACAAGAAAAGACGCAGAGAAAACCTGTGCTTGAGTATTTTTATCCCAGCTTGGATGAAAACTTTGTTAGAAGAAGAAGACTCTAGAATAGAAAAGGCAAATATTAAGGACTCTTTTTTCTATTAGTTTTTCACTTTCTCTGTTAGAGCACTGAAGGATCAGTAGCCAGATTAAGTAGTCACAAGAGCCTGCGTAGTCCAGTGGACAGTGCAGGAGCAACATCCTGTGGCTAGTCATTTTTGTTAGCAAAACTACAGACAAAACGCAAAACTATAGCAACAGGCGACCTCAAAAGGTTTACAACAGCCAAGGTCTCCTTTGCCCACCTATTTGCTGCAAAAACTTAGCAGAGACATTGCATAAAACTCAACACATACTGAACAGTAAGCATTTGTGGATCAGAGGAATTGCCCCTTCAGAAATGTCTGTATCTGACTGTGTGTCTCCCTCCACCAAATTCGGAGAGCCTCGACAACTTGCTGAGTAGAAACTAATCCCACCTCTGGAGTGCAGAAATTACACCAGGACAAGAACAAATGCAAAGAACTGTATGGCACAGTCCACATCCTCACAGCACCTTTTTTCAGCATCTGTGCAATACAAGAGCTCTGGTTGCTAACAACTACAGATTTCAAGATACGAAGGCTGTTTCTAAGAAAGATTGATCTACTAACAGTGATCCAAAAGGGGTTTCAAAAATCACTCACCATACTTTTTTACTTGCTTTGGAGAAACGCCAAAGTGCGTATATTTCTGTAGCTTGGGAAGAGTTCCAGTACTGCTTCTATTTGCACATGATTTTGCTATTCAGAAGGTATTTTGAGGGGTACTATTTTGAGTGCACTTGAAGTTTGCCTGATACATCACAAATATATTAAAAATTGAAACCCTGTTTCAAACTTAAATAAACTAATAAGAAAAATCTAACAGGGTAGAACCTGTGTATCAATTTCAAATAACACCATAAAAAATGCTACAGCCCACTAATGTTTAGTACCTTCTGAACCCTCTCTTCATTTTTAAAATGTAATGTAATTTCGATACTCTAGACTTTGGTGAAAATTTAAAAAGCTGTTTTTAAAATTTAAAACTCTGTTTTCTTTAGACTTTGTGGCTTCAAATATGGCATATAAGAACAATGATATATAGAAAAACTTCCCTTTTGTAACAGTTGAGTGGTCCTGATGAGAACATGTTTAGTGCAGATATTCTTTATTTACTCCTGAGAAAATGAAAGAGAGATACAGCTTTTGCACTTTTGCATCCCTACCCATTTAGGTAGTTGATTTTACCAATTTTATTGCTGCAGTCATTGCTGACAGGCTGGTACATTTCTGTGTGCACTTGGGAACAGAACAAGTTCTGCTTCACTTTAAGTGGAAAGACACAGTAGCTTACCAGGGGCCTGGGTAAGTTCAGCACTCAGACTGGTTACCACACAACTGAGACCGACAGCTAACTGGTTTCCTGGTAAATCCAGTCTCCTTCCCAGGGATGCTGAAGGCTGTAATTCCTGGTGCTCAGATCCCTGGCTGAAAGCAAAGGCAGCTCGAGCATCATTGTAGGTGTAGGATTGGTGGACTCAAGAAGAGCCTTGAGAAGTGCTTCAGGCTTGCCAAATCTGGAGATGAGACTTAATAAATCATGTAGATAAAGAGATCTCTCATAATGTAGTTATGAGCAAGGGTATTTTCTTTTGAGGTGATTAACACGCAGTCATAATCCAGTTTTGACAGTCCATAAATATTATTCCTTCAGTGATTGCTTCTCTTGAAGTTCAAAAGTGTTACACAGCTTGTTACCAGCAATAAAGATTACTTTAGTTGACATTCATGGAAACCTCCTACTACATGAGTCAGTGGAGATTTACAACTGAAGAAAGAGTTAAGAAAACTGGAAAAAAATGTTGCAGAACAGATAACTTCTGATTAAAAGTTTAGTGCCCAGTCATTTACTCATGTCTTGCATGAAGCATCTTTTTACAAAAGAAATAATGATGGAATGTAAAAGTGAGGGGACCCTATTAGAATGCATTGTTTTGGAACGTCCATCAATGCAATAGCACTGAACTGAACTGGTTTTTTTTTAAAAGGGTTTAAAAAATAAAGCATCCTTTGAGTTTTTTACAAAAATGAATGACATATTCTTATCAGAAAGCAAGCCCCCTTTTGCACACAGAAATCTGTATTTTGCTACTTTGTGAGCTGCTGCTTCTACTGTTATGAAGAATCACAATTTCTTCATACCTTTAGCCCTGGCCTTGCGAACCAGGTATGGTGTTCAGATTCAACAACAAAGGTTTATTTTAATGGCAGAAATAACTAAAAAAATATTTCCTGACA
>VZTM01008977.1:0-10949 GCA_013400555.1 Jacana jacana
GTATTTTACTTAGTAGCAGTTCAGTGTATAAACACCATTTACGATGAGATTAAAGTCACAGAAACAAGCTTTGTACAATTTCATGTCAAGGTATTTAGTCCCCTCTTCCCCTGGACTTCCTCCCTCACATTCTTCTTCACTACGTTCAATATCATGAACAGCTGAAAACAGGCCGTGTTTCTTCCCGATTGTACTGCATTGATGCCCCTCCAGGGACGGAAAGATGCTTAATTTCTGTACCGCAGTAAACCATTTGGTCTCTCGAGATCAAACCAACCAAATCATTCTAAAAGGTACTGCAAATGTGCTGAGCATATTCACGAAGGAGCACTGGATGTCCAAGTACTGCCTTACATCAGGAATTTTTCTCATAAAAGTATAAAACATGTTCCAATAATATTTATGTCTAGATTAACAATTAAATGTTAAGTTTTATTATCAAAAATAAAATACATTCAACAGCTGTTCAAAAATATAATTTCAACAGCTTGGTTAAACTTCTGCTAAGTTAAGCCCTCAACTACTTACCCTGAACTACATAGCACATCTGTGTATTTTTAAAATACCAGACAAGTTGCAAACCTCAATTTAATTGAAGTCATATATTGCTGTGCCCTCTCTATCTTAACCATAAAGAAATTTAGAATCAATTCTGTGAAACATGAACACTTTAGTTGGCCAGCTCAGCTTCTTGTCACACTTGCAATTATATTCCAGTAACTTAAACAATTCCAAAGAAGGCAAAAATATTACTTGAGAAATTTAAAGTATGATTTAATTTTTTAATAAAATGAAAAAAAGGATGTTTAGTTTGTGCATTTGATAGCATAATTCCAGCAACATAACAACTGCTGAGCAGCAGCCTATCACATTTAGTACCAATACAAAAAATTAGAAAACAAGTCAGCCTCAATGTTGCGAGGATCTGACCCCTGTTCCATTGTTATGCACCTCTCTTTGGAAGTGAGAATTTCCTTGGAATTCATAAGCATCTTCCCACAAAGGGAGAAATATCTCTCAAATTTCTTACTGGGCTACATGCAGTATTATGAATTTACATCATTCATACACAAATTCTCAACATGGCTAGATGTTTGAAACACAGCTGTGAATACAGTGTTTGATTTTAAACACTTCAGCTGAGATCAAAAGTTTTATGGCTTACTTATGAAAGGAACACTGAGTTTTACAAAACAGATTTGTATTTCAAGAAATGTAGCAAAAATATAATGCAGGGCTAGAAACTGTACTTCAGATACCGATCACAGTTTTTTGTTTGGATAAAAACACCCAACGTTTTAACAGTAGAGTCCCAGAGGTACAAAACTCCATTGATAGATCCTGCCATTTACAAATAAACTGATGGTCAGAGTTGCTTCCTATTTCGAGCCCTGCATAACAAATTATGATGACAGCATGACTTTCATGTTGTGAATGTTAAGTATAAACAGGGGTAGAAATTAACCTGTTTTCTCCCTCTGTCATCTAACAGGACACTCAAGACAGTTTCTGGTTTGTTTTGTTGCTTTTGGTTGTTTTTTTCTAGTTTGGTTACATACCAGACTTTAGCTCTTCCTGTGAAATTGGCATGTTTCCAGCTAAGACAGGGTTCTGAAGTCTTCTATATTAAAGTATGAACTATTAAATCAACGTCTTTCAAGTTTTTGAATAACAAAAGTATAATCCATGCTCAAAGCAGTGATTTTTACTTAATCCAACACCCGGGTGGAAGAAGTTATATCTAATCCAACTATTTACCATGTAACTTGATTGACTGTCATTAATTTCAACCCCTGGGAACTGGTGAACAGGAAAGCAGTCAGGAGCAGCAAAGTAAAAGAGTAAGTAATTTTAGGAAAACATTGAAAGAGAGATAGAATTAAGGGTGTGAAAGATGTGGGATTTATGATTTTAAGGTGCAATGTTTTCCACTTACTCTTCACCCCTTTTTTCCCCTTGCGCTCCTTTTTGTATTGTTCCTTGAGTTTGGTTATTACTCCCTGGTCGACATTCCAAGCTTCAGGCATGAGACACTGGTCTTCCTTTTCTAAACAAAGTGAAACAAATGAAACATCCTTTTTCAATAATGTCACCAAGTGATCTCCACTGAAGGAGGTAACAGCTGCTATCAATGGCATTTGTCTTATTTTGAACAGACAGAAATAGCACCAAGCTTGTGAAAGCTGTAAAACTGCTGCTCACATTCCACTCCTCTTTGCTCTGAATCTTCTTAACAAAATATTGAGATGAAATTTCACATGCCTAATTTCTACAGCCAAACACATAGCTGTTCATAAGTGTAATCGATGTTTACTGCATAACAAACCAGGACATATTTTTCAGCTTTTGGTTTCCTCCAGAGAAAGAATGATTATATCTAGAAGCAGGAGCTACATTACCAGTCAACATAACTTTATAACTCAGATGTTGTGTCACTGCATTTCAAATTCTCATTTCATTGGATTATGTTGACATTTACATAAAGCAGTTGCACATGTAAATAATTTTGGAACACAGCATACAGGTCACCAAGGTTTGAATGAAATCTTGAAGCGCTAAAGCCATGAGATTTCACAAAAAGTGGAAGGCCTGAGTTACTGTCTTTGAAAAACTCCACAAAATATTTCAGCGTGCCCAGTGAAAAAAATAAAATAAAGAACACCCCCCCCCGCCCAAGAAAACTCCATCTCTCTCAAATTGTCTCCCCTGTGACACGATAACAGAGAAGAAATACTCTTCCAACAGTATGTCTTTGGAGATTTTGAACAAAATGTGTTACTTGAGTTCAAATCTCCAAGCCATTTTTTCCATATATGGAAAGACTGTAGTGAGGCAGCTTAGAAAAATAATTTCTGAGAGGAGGGAGGTATTACAGCTTTTCCTCATATATATTTATTTTCATGACCATTATGGCTACAAATGTTTTTTAAATGCATTATCTTTTTTGCTTCAGTTTCCTCATTAAAATCTCAACCTCATTATTTAAAAACTAATTCCTTTCAGACCAAGTTTGCTTTGTACATCAATAAACTAATCTAGACCCTTTCAAATATGAACAATAACAAAGTTATGCTCAGATTAATGTGCAGAAAGGGTATTAAATGTCTCTGGAGGAAGCAAAACACTATCAATGACAACCTGCAGGAGTCACTATGATAGGACAGAAGGTACAAAACCAGACACGGATTGTTATGGGGACTAGCTTGCTAGAAATTAACTATGCTGAAAAAGACCCAGGGATCCTCCATCAGCATCAAACTGAGGAGGAGTCAGCAGCATACTCTTGCAGCAAAGGCAATCAACCGTACCTTGAGCTGTATTAATGAGAATGTAGCCAGTAGGGTGAGGGAAGAGATTCCTCCCCGCTGTTTGGCACTTGTGAGAGCACACCTTGAGTACTGCACCCAGTTATAATCATCTCCTACACTGGAAAACTGCGTAACTATAATGCTAAGCGCGTCATACTGACATAGTATAGCAAGTCCAGGGGAGCCACTAAGAAAGCTACAGCAGCTGGTGCAGCTGAGCTACAAGGAGGGGCCGAGAGTGCATGTTCAGTGATGACAACAGAAGCGTCTTAGTGCTGCCTACAACTACCTAAGGGGCAGGTCTGGAGAAGACAGAGACAGACTCTGCTTGGACTTGCACAATAGAAGGACAAAATACTTGTTAGCACAGTCAGTTACCAGGATACTGCCCCTGAGAGTTCATGGGAACTCCGTTCTTGAAAAGTATTAAAAACTTGGCAGGAAGGAGGCCAGTGTAACCTTCTGCAAACAGACCTGAGAAGGAGGTTAGACTAGATGACCTCCTTCTTACACTCATGATCCCGTACTCATGAGTGACACATTAATTTGAGACCCAAAGTCTCGAATTAGTCTTCTAGTAGTCTTGCAGCAGCTATGGAAATAGAAAGGCATGTATTAAGCTGAAGAGAAAGTCTAAAAAAATTCATGTGCTCTTAATACATATTCCCAGTTAAGTATCACTAATGATCAAAAATTGCATGAAGAACTCAAAAAAGGTATGAGAAAATCATGCTTGAGAGAAACAGGTATGTATTCTTTCTGGGACCAGGTTTTAAATTTATGCTTTTCCTCCCTGGCTAGACTAGATTTTTTGCTCTCCTCCAACAAAAAGTTTACATGGATTTATGTAAGACTGTATTATTGTCAGAAAAATACTTAATCTATTAATTGTCTACAGACCGTTCCCACAGGTTCTGTTCAACTTCACCAGTGGATCCTGAACTACTACTGAGCAAGTGCTTTATAGCTGAAAAATTACCTGAACACTTCTGAGGAACTTTCAAGCCAAATGGGTTCAACAGATTACTGTGACTGGGCAGCATTGCTTGGGATCAAAAATTAAGCAAGAACTTCCTCTGTTTGCATCTATCCTCACTACACAAGACCACTCTTCTATGCTGCATTTAACAGTTTCACTTAAATTAACATAAGTGATTCATAATGGCAGCTCCTTGAAGCTCATTCTTATAAAAAGTTACCATAAAGGACACAGGTTGAGAAACAAGTACTCAAAAAATACAAGCGTCTACAACTCAAAAAACCCCTCAGTATTTCTAGAAATAGAACTACTACTTTTCACAACAGTTTCTTTTAAATGTTAGACTTTTTCTCATTTGTACTCAGCTGTCATCAATGAAAGCAAAAATAAACCAGAAGTGTGAATTTGAAAACAGAAGAGTTCCTGTTGGCATCCTAACTTTTTGGTGGTACAAGCAATAGCTACATTTATTGGCATAAATGGGTAAGATCTTAGTATTAAAGAGATGTATCGGAACAACCTAATAAAAAGATTTATCATAAAAAAAGAGTAAGAGTCCTAAATTTGTTTGGTGAACAGAATACCGACTGCTGTATTTAATGATACTGAGATGCATCCTCTTAAGCAGAGGCTACACTACACTCAACAATAATTTGGAGTCCCGCCATGAGCTGGACATGGCTCCGGTGAAATACAGCATCTCAGAGCAATTAGCTCATGTAAGGGCCACAGTTGCCATGGCTTATTTGTCTGTCAATGTTTCAGTTCCATTATAAAGCTCAGTTACTTCCCATTCCATCTTCCCTCTGTGTCTACTTATGCCTAAGACTTCCCAGAGCAGCTTAAGGAGGAAATAACTCCCCATCAAGACATTTAAAGAATTCTCTTCCCTCTTCCCTTCTCTGTGCAGTGGGTTTATGTGGAATAATTATGTCAAGGTAAAGTGGATGCTGGCTTCTGGGTTGCAGGACTGAACCTCAAAGGACAGAAAACAGTTTGTGAAATGTCACTCTTTGTTGCTTAAAGATACATTCTTCTGATAAATCAAAAAAAGAAAATCTGAGCAATTGAACAGTTCATATTGCCCAAAGTCCTAACACACGGTAAGAGTACAACTACTTCAGTCTATGACTCACATTACTCTGTATCAAAATGGAAAAAGTCAAAGACAACAAAATAACTTTCACATTCGTAGCTGTGAAATACAGCTTTATCAAAGCTGTTCATTAGCAGAGGTCACTGGAAAAGCACACTGAAATTCCACCTACAAAATTTAAATTCTCTCTGCCTTATTATTAAAGAAAAGGTAAAAAGACAATGACCAAAACCATAAACCTTGAAGAAACCTTACATTAAAGCAATATACAGAAAAATGAGAGTATTATGGTCAAGGGGACCTCAGTCTGCCAATTTTTTACTGCAGGAATACTCAAAAGAAGCTGTGATCATGACAGAGATTGCAAACAATCACAATATATTCTCAGCACAACTTTTTTATCTCCTGGTACAATACTTACCCCAATCTGTTCCATCTCCTGAACTTCTTGATTCCCCATCACCTTCATCTGAGGTAACCAAAAAGTCAAACTCTTTCAAAGCTTCCTCTGTATCTCTGTCTTCACTGCTGTCAGATAGCACTCTTTTCCTTACAATCTGGAAGGTCGGGAAGGAGAGAAAAAAGCTGAATTAAATTACATGCACATCTTCACACTGAACAGTACTGTCTTGTCTTCTATGCAAAATCCTAACAGGAAGTTACAGAGGAAGCCAGAAAAGTATATATTAATAAGCAAATTTGTAATTCAAAATTAAATTGGTTTACAGATCTTTCTTCCTGTGTCCACTAATAATCAATCACTTGATAATGAATCAATACTGTTCTACATCACTACTTTTTCTTTTTTTAATACCAGAAAAGATATAAAGTTTCTCTTAATAAAGATCTTTAAAAAAACAAAAACACAACAAAAACAAAACCAAACAAACAAAACCCCAAACAAACAAAAAAAACCCACAAAACCCACAACCTACAAATGCTGTAAGAAAGGACTTCAGGTAAACCAAACTCACTCTGCTTCTCTGAAAATAGCCTTTTCATCTCTCATCTCTGAAATCACACTACAGGTGGACCAAAAGACAAGTTAGGGGGAAAAAAATAAACGAAACCCACAAACAAGCAGCAAGAGATAATTTGCTTAGATTTGGCCAAAATCATTCCATCCTGAACACTAACTCAGACATTACTGTTATTTAAACACAGTGCTTCTATTTTAAACTGCATTTCCCTTTCAAATTCAAAACCAAATTTGGATAAAAAACCTTTACATTTTGGAAAAGAAAAAATACATGCTTAAATGAAGGCTCCTTGCATGCTTTCTGCAGTAAATTTACTTTTCCCTCACTTATCAAAATGTGCTAGATGCTTTACAGTTATTTGACTAACATGTGAGCTCACGCCATGACACATGAAACCTGTAGTATAAATTTTACTTCTACAGAAAAAGAACTATTATATTCGCAATCTTGCTAAGGGTCAGGTTGAAAAAACTTCAATCATAGGCCAAGTCCCACTGTTCACGAGCATGGATGAATGTCTTCTCTAAATACCATGAACTGATTTCAAAACCTGAAACAATTCTAAACTTCAAGCTTCATCCCTTTGACGGGTTTACTGAACGTACTGTACTACTGAAGATTTTACAGAACAGTCTCAGACATTAGTTCACAATCCACGGATGACAGAAAAAAGTTTACAAAGATCCTCCTTAAAAACTCTTTAAAACTGATGGTTTTTTGAGTGTTCATTCTTAAAACTCATCATAGAAACAAGACATCCATCATAATACTCTTCTCTGCTTCGTATGTTAGAAAATGCAACACACTGAGTAAATATTAATTTTGAAAAGAAGGTAAAATTGGGTACTGATTATATGTAACTCTTTTATGTAATCGACCAAATCATACACCAATGTATAGATCATAAGGGAGTTTCAGGCACTTGACTGAATAAACAAACCAAAAAGTTTATTAATTACATGTTAGAGTTTTTCTAGTTATATTTCTTTCTCCTTCCACAAGCTATTTCAAGAGAAATGTGGCATTTCAGTTCTGTACCCTACAAGGATAAACTCCTACAAGTCATTTTTGAATATCAATAGATTTACATAAATATTCAAGAAACAATGCATTTTTGACATGCAACATTACAAACAAAACCTTCAAACTAAGCTGAAAATTGCAGGGGAATAAAAAAAAAAGGACACCTTGCTACCTTAAAAATTGTATCCAGTACATATCAATAGTACCAGGCAGTACAGAATAGTAAAAAGAATTTTAAAAAACTGTGATCTGTCACTATAAACTTAAAGCAAGAAAGATGGCAAAGCTTAACTTATATGCACAAACTCAGAACTTCATATATAATTCCTCTTATGCACACATGCTTGGACAAACCATCATAAAGATGCATTTATGATTTGCACGTGTACATACACAGTCATATACTTTGCATATAGGCATCTCATTAATCTCACTTTTTCTGTTCTTCTTAACTTTTTCAATTATTTTTTCCACTCACTGTTGCAGTATCAATGATTGTTTTCTCTCGTCCTTCAATATCTTCTTCGTCTTCTTCATCACTGAAGTCTGCAGCTGCATTTTCAAGAAACTTGAAGGTCTCTAGCAGAGAGGCAGAGTCAGTCAATTCAGGTTTCCTAAACGACAACAACAACCACCATCATGAGTCAGAAGAAACCATAACAAGGTCATTTTTGCAATTACGTCTCTGTTCTGTTTATGATGGCCAAAACCACATGAGACTAAAATAAGTCTACAGGTATAAATGGACTATCACAGGTAAAAACATTTGTGGATTAAAAAACTAAACGTTTTCCATAAACTATCTTATCAGAACCAACAATTTTCTTCATCCTGCTGCAGTTACTGGGACAGAAACCTCTATTTTTTATTTGAAAAGCATTTTAAAACAGCATTCATCTGACAAGTGCCCCAAAAGCAACATCAATACTGATGATACACCATCACCAAAAGCCCCAGCAACAAGGCCATAACTTAAGAGCTACCAAGTCGGCCTTCCACATTTACATCAGGGTATGGGAAAACTCTGCTACTGCTATCTGATGTTCCTCACCTCGCTGGGAAACATCAAACTCTAGTTCTATCATTCATTAACATGGTACGTTTGCCACTATAAAACAATATAATGAGAAAATATCACTGATTACTAAATGTTTGTGTAGACGTTAAACTTAAACAAATAAGGAAACAGATAAAGATTGGGTAAAATTACAACTGCTCTGGCACAAATTCAGGCAGTGCCTCACAACAGGAAACATTAGGGCTGGCATATTAACAACTGAAGGGGAAGAATCCAAGAAGCAGGACTGTAACCTAAAATTAAAACAATTAATAACAGGTATCATGCTTTCTATGCAGAAAATGCACTTCTCCATCAATCCCTCAAAGATAAAGTGATGAAAAAAAATATTATTCCACTTAAGTTGTAGTAATTGCTTCCAGTAAAACCTTGTACTTTCCTTATATGACTTCACAGCAGTAAAGACCTTTATTGTTTTCTTACCTTAAGTCAGAGGTCTGTTTTTCATAGTTCATCACTAAATGCATGCCATCTTGATTTTCACAAGGACTGAAACCACAGAAGTCTGCCACTCTCTTTTAAGAATTGCAGCTCTAAATAGTCTCATACAGCCACCTTTACTACCAGCAAGTGCCTTGCTAACGCTGAATGCTACTTCTGCTGCAACCCATTTCCAAAGGTTCAATCAACTGACAAGCCTCTATAGTAAGGCCTTTTAAACTCCCTGTAAACACCTGATTATCCATCCATCACCCACTTATTCCAACGTTTCTTCATAACACTTTTCAAAGGTTTATTGCAGGAAACCTCCAAGGGAAAAAGCTCTGATGTGTAACAAGGCGTGATAAGCAGCACACTTCCTTCTTCACGCAGTCTCTGCTCAAGCAGTTCTATGCTTACATGACAACAATTCACAGGAGTGGCTTCTCCGTAGCCCCAATATGTCTGCATCTCATTAAAACAATTTGCTGTTCTACCTTTTCATTTTCATTTACTCATCTTTAAGGCCCAAAAATACCAACACAGACTTCACTTGCCATTAGAGACTCTACATACACAGCAACATACTATACCATGACATACTACTACCATGAATCTGCTTGGAGACCTATATCTAGCAGAGTCCCTCAGGGATCAGTATTGGGACCGGTGCTGTTCAATATATTCATCAATGACTTGGATGAGGGAAGAGAGCGTACTGTCAGCAGGTTTGCTGATGACACCAAACTGGGAGGAGTGGCTGACATGCCAGAAGGCTGTGCTGCCATTCCAGCAGGACCTGGACAGGCTGGAGAGTTGGGCGGGGAGAAATTTAATGAAATATAACAAGGACAAGTGTAGAGTCTTGCATCTAGGCAAGAACAACCCCAGGTAGCAGTATAGGTTGGGAAATGACCTGTTGGAGAGCAGCATAGGGGAAAGGGACCTGGGGATCCTGGTGGACAGCAGGATGACCATGAGCCAGCACTGTGCCCTCATGACCAAGAAGGCCAATGG
The DNA here is from genome assembly GCA_013400555.1 of Jacana jacana. Classification (NCBI taxonomy): domain Eukaryota; kingdom Metazoa; phylum Chordata; class Aves; order Charadriiformes; family Jacanidae; genus Jacana; species Jacana jacana. The sequence goes on from VZTM01008977.1 coordinate 9,902, forward strand.
CATCCTGGGGTGTATTAGAAGTGGGGTGGTTAATAGGTCACGAGAGGTTCTCCTCCCCCTCTACTCTACCCTGGTGAGACCCCATCTGGAATATTGTGTCCAGTTNACCTGATATTCTGTGATTCTGTGATACAGTATATTTTCACGGTGACGAGTTTTACTGAGAATATTCCTTCTATTTTGCCATATTTTATCTTACATAAGCACAATCTCAGACCTGCTTCCAATTTGCCTTGCTTCCTGCAGTATTTTGACCCTCTTTTTTTCTATGAGAAACCTGAAAGCACGCCGTAACATTCTTTCCTTTCTTTTTCATGTCCTTAATGACTACTTTGGCAGACTATAAGACCTCATGAATATGTAGTAATAATCTACTATTATTTTGCCCAATACAGAAAGGTAAAACTTGTAATGTACTTCACTTCTTGATTTTCAGCAAAGCTTGTGTCTTGGTCAACTTTTAGCAGACCAAATCATCCCACCATGACCATATTTCTGCTTTTTCCTCTGTACTTTGCTGTATAAAAATCTACCCAGTAAAAACACCATGGCTGCTGATCTATATCAGCAACTATCAGACATGCTACAATAAATAGCAACATCCTAACTAATATCAAACAGAATATAATATTTTAATCAACAGAACTCGTTATTTAAGAGACAGGTATCCTTCTACAGGTACAAGTATCTGCAATAATTCATACCTACATTTCTTTCTGTACTCATTTGATCTTAAATCAGGCTCTCAAACTCAAGTTCAAAAGACAACACCAGAAGAGGTGGTTACACCTTTTTTAAGCAACTGGTCTGAATTCAACTATCCTATCAATTATTACATACTTTAATGGGCAGCTTATATACATAATCATGTACCTCCCTTTACACAGAAATTAAAAGGCATCTCATGCATCTGCAAACACAGTAGTTTATCATGTATTTCAGAACTCCTGCCTGGTACAAAAATGTACAAGTGCCACAGTGCCACAGAAGTGTATATTGTGCTAAGGCACAACTTCTAAGAAAGAATTCAAGAATCATGAGAAGCAAA
>VZTM01008984.1:0-10797 GCA_013400555.1 Jacana jacana
TTATTATTATTATTATTATTAGTTGTAGAGATGCTAGGCAGTGTTTGGAGTAAAGCTGCTTATATATGCCTTAATTCCGGAAATGGAATGTGTATTCCTGTCCTTTGTTTCCTACTAATAGACCACTTCCCAATCCATAAGAGCACTTCTCATACCAGGAATAAAAATGCGATTCTTCTTTTTTAAGAGCCTTTGATAAAGTTTCTCTAAGAAATTTAACAGGAATATACTAGACCATTTGTGACGCTTTCTTGTTGAGGGTTTTTTTCTTTTTCTTTAAGCTTACTAATGGCATGTATTCTTTTATTATTGTGATCTTTCTCAATTTTTCTGGTGTTGGAAAAGTTATTTGAGCAACTGATATTTAACTCAATGGAAGGCCAAATGTTTTCTGTCAGTTTTCAATTAGAAAGCCAAGATTTAAAAAATAACTGTTGATTTTTGGGGCCTTAACTGCATAGTTACACAACATAAGACAACTGAAAAGGCTAACTCTTCATCAAATAGTTGTATTTAATCTTTTTTTAAGGTGCAAGTCTTGGAACAGGTCAAATGAGTCAATCATTAAAAATCCCTGTTTTTCCCGTGCTAGCTAAAATGGTATCCTAGATGATGACCTTGGATGCAGAAGCCTACAGATGTAGGGGGATATAGATATATCCCGCCTTGCTTATCTAGACATAGTTTGCATGAGGAGATAACATATTTGGGGCATGTGTAATGTCATAGCTATCTTTTTGTTGCTTAGAATGAATAAATAGAATGGAAAAATTGCAAGCATATGAAATTTGTATGGGGTCAACTAAAGTTTTCTGGAAGTTTACAACCATCTTGGTAATGTGGGAGGGAAAAAACAATGGGAGAACAAAAATTTAGGCTCAGTTGACAATGATCTATTTGTAATCCTGTCAGGAATCCATGTATGCCTTTACCACTTCTTCATAAACATCTTTTTACACTAAAAGGTGGGGAGGGCTGTTATTGCTATTTGTTTGGGGGGGAAGGTATTCCTTTTCTTTGACTAAAAATTTTTTGGTAAAGTTTCTTAAGGCTAGCATGGGCATGGAAGAGCAGATGCATCACCTCACATGGACTGCTTAATGCAGGCAATGTTGTAAACAGCACTCTAGGGAGAAGTTTCAGAAGTGCATTTAATTGCATTTTCCACTTCTAGTAACAGCGAGGGATTAAATTGAGACAAAATGTAATGGAACCAGCTTTTTCCTATCTGCCTAAAGAAAGACAGGAAGCTAACTGAAAACTGTTTATTAACTTGCTTGGAAAAAAAAAATGTCTATCCAAAATTAATGAATTTATAAGCCTATTACTTCTCATGACTGATGGATAATTCTTCAGCTGGAATCTAAATGAGTGTTACGAGAGGTTAAGAAATGAGAATTGGAAACTACTGCATTTATTTACAAGTGTTTAATTCTCATAACCTGATGAAGCTAAATAAGGACATTGCAGCATCTATGTGAAAAAAGATACAATGCTCAGTTAGATATTGTACATTACTCAAGGATGTAACAGGTGGTATATGTTCATCAGTATTCATATCTGTTCATGAGAAATACCTATCTTCTGCACTGCTCTCATGCTTGCCTATGATTTTTATATATACTTGCCAGAATGCAAATTCTGGGCAGTCTTTACAGAAGTTTTCTTCTACAAATTATAGCATTATAAAATTTGTATTTATGCTGTATTTACAAAAATACAAACTTATAAAGACATAAACATGTACTTATACTTTGTTTTTTCTTCAAGAACTTTTTGTTGGGATAAACAGCAAAGGAATAAAATATGCCTTTTCAGACAAGCAGTGACAATAATTGAACCCGCATCTTCAATGTGGATCAGTGGATACTTGCATGTTTCAAGATAACAGAACTTAACTGGTAAGCAGTGACACTTCCCACTGTGGAGGGAATGATATGAAAAAACTCCAAATAAAACTGTTTAAAGTTCTAAGAAATTTACCTTTTGCTTTTCAAGGAATATTTTTTTTTAAATACTGTACTCCCATACTTAATATCTCAAAGAGGTGGAACACTTGACTGTCTGACTCAATAAAGAAATTAAGAATCATAAAATTAAGGCAATAACAAGGACATCTCTGAAGTTATTGAAATTAGTCCTAGGCTGAAAGTGTCATGTTTCTTGAGACTTGAGCTATTATATAAACATACAAGGATAGACATCTTGAATCGGACCAAAATTCCAGCAAGGGCAAAATTCAGTCTGTAACTGTTGCCAGCAGTAGAAAGAATAAGGTAATTATGTGGTGGTGATCTTTTTGTATGTCTTCTCCATTTTGTCAATTTGTTGCTAAATGAATTATCAAGACGGATGGAGAATTGGGCCTGACAGGTCTTGATAGACACTTATTTCGGAAATTAATGTGATATTGTTGCTTTTTGAGAACAGTGTGCAACATGAGCAACATCACTTCCCACTGCTTGTTCCAGGAAGAACAGACACAGTGCTAGGGGAAGCTAGGAAGTAAATGACAACTTTCCCTGCATAACAGCAATAAAAATATTAGGTGCATCTTAACCAAAGGAAAGACATCTTTCCTACACATCTGTGGTGCCAGTCCAAGAAAACTCCATGCTTTAGGGTTTGGTTTAAGCAGCCTTTGCAACAACAATGATTAACTTGAACCATTTTTTGCTTCATACGTCTGTTGTGTGATCAAGTACCTTTCTATTAGGCATTACACTTTTGTAAGGGGTTAACTTGCCTCACTTTCAAACTGTCAGGCTTCTTACAGGTGCAGAAGTCTCAACCCTTCTTCTTGAAAGACTCTAGGCTAAGAGCTTCACAGGTTGGGGGCCAGTTCTCTTTAACATCTTTATCAATGATCTGGATGAGGGGATCAAGTGCACCCTCAGTAAGTTTGCAGATGACACCAAGGCATGTGGGAGTGTCGACCTGCTTGAGGGTAGAAAGACTCTGCAGAGATATCTGGACAGGCTGGATCGATGGGCTGAGGGCAATGGGATGAGGTTCAATAAAGCCAAGTGCTGAGTCCTGCAGTTGGGTCACAACAACCCCACGCAGTGCTATATGCTTGGGGAAGAGTGGCTGGAGAGCTGCCTGGCAGAAAGGGACATGGGAGTGTTGGTCGACTGTCAGATCAACATGAGCCAGCAGTGTGCCCAGGTGGTCAAGAAGGCCAAAGGCACCTTGGCCTGTATCAGGAACAGCATGGTGAGTAGGAATCAGGAGGTGATTGTCCCCCTGTACTCAGCACTGGTGAGGCCCCATCTTGAGTACTTTGTCCAGTTTTGGGCCTCTTATCACAAAAAAGATATGAAGGTCCTGGATCGGCTCCAGAGAAGGGCAACAAAGCTGGTGAGGGGTCCGGAGAACAAGTCTTACGAGGAGTGGCTGAAGGAGCTTATGTCTTATGAGAGGAGCTGGGATTTTTCAGCCTGGAGAAGAGGAAGCTGAGGGGAGACCTTATCACTCTTTACAGCTACCTGAAAAGAGGTTGTGGAGAGACAAGGATCAGTCTTTTCTCCCAAATCACAGACTATAGGACAAGAGGAAATGGCCTCAAGGTGCACCAGGGGAGGTTCAGGTTGGATATCAGGAAAAAGTATGACACAGAAAGGGTCATCAACCATTGGAATGGGCTGCCCAGGGAAGTGGTTGAGGCACCATCCCTGGAGGCATTTAAAAGACATAGTGCTTAGTGGCATGATTTAGTGATGGAATTTTTTTTTTGATCAGTTAGGTTGATGGCTGGACTAGATGATCTTAAAGATCCCTTCCAACCTAGACAATTCTATGATTCTACGATTCTAGGATGGGTTTGCTAATTTTACAGGTTAAGTGGAAAGCTAACTTTGATGGTTAGGCAGCTGATCTTCACTTTTCCTCACCCTTCGACATCATCTGCTTCTATTCAACAGTTCCTGACTCAGACGCTAAACGAAACCTGATGTAGAGCGAGTATTTGCTGTTTTCTGTCTGCTAAGCTGCTATCTCTGCCTATACCTGGGTGTTTGGACACCCTATGTGTCCAAACGTATTTTGCCTATACCTGGGGCAAGGCCTTATCCTTATTATAATAGACAGTCTATTTGGTTTGCCTGCTAGCTTAAAAAATGAAATATGAGGGTTAGATTTTCCCTTAGACTGTACCAATTTTTTCATTATTGTAAAGTTCATAAAGCCCTGAAGTTCTTGAAAGCAGTTGCTCCTAGCACTACAAAATATATTGAAGAAACTTTTGCTCTGATTTTTAGTCTTGAGAGTTTTATTAAATACTAAATACATTTTAGTCCAATAGGTTTGTAAGGAAAGGATTTTGTTTTGTTTTTATTTTACATTATAAGGGAATAAGTCCCTTTTAATTCCATGATAACTTTTCTGTCCATTCTGAATTCTCTTTCCGATGACCCTTGTTTTTGCATATGTATGGCCTTATTTCTGTTGGCCTGCCATCTTGTAAGTTTTATTTTATTTTGACAAACACAACTGGGAGGTACTTAGTGTTTGAAGTGGAAGAATGAAAAAATAAAGGCAGCTTTTAAACTTCTGCATTCTGCCTGCCCCATGCTCTCTCCCACAGCTCTTCAGTGGGTTAGTTTCATTTTACATTGAAAAATACAATCAGATGAACAAAGCAGCACTCAATTGGACTTTTTTTTTTTCACTGCTAAATTAAATTACCCAGCTGATCAGATGAAGGAAGGCAGGCTCTGGAAATTCAGGGAGTGATTAAAAAACAACAACAAAACACCCCTGTCTGTTTAAAATGTAAGAGCACTAAAGCAAGCTTTTCTTCTAATTCAATCACCAATTACTCTGTTATTCTGGTTATATTGTTTACTACAATATACCTCATTATATTGTTTAATACAAATGAACTGGGCAGTAGAAAAGTGGGTTTCTTGAGAGATCTTCCAACAGTAGAGGTAATCTGGACTAGAGAGGCTGATCAACTGTAGCAGCATTGGGCAAATTAGAAACTATGAGGAATGGGAGACTCCTGAGTAAAAAGAGAAGCTTTGGAACAAGGAGAGACAGCAGCTTTATTCAAATGTGTTTAGCATATTCATCCTTGCTCTTGTTCACAGTCATTATAGGATGTACTTGAAGTGGAGTTTTAAACTGTTGCAGCCTGATAATTAAACGCACATACACACATGAGCTCTTGCACTGCCTAGTCACAGCCAATCTCCAAAGAGATTGGAAACATCTTTCATGAGCCAATTTGTTTGGTTCTCTTGCTGTTCTGTAAAACTACTTTGTTCTATTTATCTTAAATATGGAAAACTAGACCCACAGGGAAAACAAGTAGTTGCATTGTCCTAAATTGGAGCACCCAACTTCCACAGTATCAAACAGAATTTTGGCATTAAGGTTCAATATTCAAATTACTTGTTTAATGCTCTAGCCAGATAACACTGAGCTGACTAATGGAGCCAATGAGCTCAAAATGTACCATTTGTAGGGGAAAGAAGGGCATTTTTTCCATTGGATCACCCCTGTAATTGTGGGATCTTTAGGCTGGAGGAAAGCTAAAGCAGGACCAATGCGTGCTGCATCACCTCTGGTAGAGATCTATGTCTTTATATGTATCACAATGGGATTCAAAAGCATGGTTTCTTTAGTAGGATCCTATATTAGATTCCCAGATGTGACCTCTGGAGTACCTTAAATCCCTGCCTTCTCTGAGTTTAGACTTTTATTTTGACAGACTGAAATATATCTCTTTGCAACAGATTTGCAGTAGCCTTACAGGGAAATTACTAGGACATAATGCAAAATGAGAAAATACTGAAAAAGGTTTGAATAAAGAAAGGTGTATTTTCCAGCTTAATTATTCTGCCTTACAAATGTTCATTGCTAAATGAAAAAAAAAATTAAAATCATTATATTTCCCCATTTAAAAATGATGGATGAAACTTAGGAAACAAAATAACATGGTAAAGAAAATCAAAAGTGAAAAAGATCTAATAATCACTCCAAATTCAACTCTTCAGTTTCAAGATCTTTGATGGCATTGCATCTACTTAACCTGGGTCTTTATATGGGATCCTTCGTTTTATGTTGGATTATATTAGAGAAATTAGAGAAATCATATAATCCAAATACAGATCTGATATACACAGATGCCTGTCAAATTATTTTCAGTGTTCTTGCATGTAGCTTTTTGTGCTTTGAGTCCTTAGAGTTAAGACTGTCCATTAATTTTTTTTTTCTGCTGCTTTTTTCTTAAGAACAAAATTACAATATTGTAAGCTTGCTCTCTCTCTTTCTCTTTCTTTGTTTCTCTTTGTCTACCCAACCTCATGCACACTATAGTCTGAAGAGAACACAAGATTTTAAACAACCATATAATTAATTACAGTTCCTCTGGTTCCTATACAACTATATCCTACACAACTGAAGAGAGATATGGATTATTTTAAAATTCTTTGTGCGTTGAAATAAATAAAAATTTTGAAAGCCTATTTTTCAATGTATGAACTTAGCATAACAAAAACATGAGTTTTATGTGTGTACTGAAATGAATTTCATCTAGTTATATTTACTTGCCTTGGCTTTCAAATACAGATTTGTGATATATGCATACATGTCATAGACAGTCAGATAAAATTCTGCAGCAAAGCTACGTGGACCTGTGGGATTGACTGAAAGTTCCAGTAGCTTCCTAACCTGGCCATCAAGACACTGCAGAGATATAATTTCTTTCCTATGACGAGTTCAGTGTAAATTTCTTACTTTCCATAGTCTCCCTACTGACTGAGGGTTTCATAGTCAAGTAAAAAAACATCCTAATTAAATGCAAATGCCTTAGGTCACTCTTTCCTGGACAGCTTTGAATAAGAGAACAAAAACCTAACTAAATGGGAACAAGCGCAGAATGGATTTGTGAAATATGTTCATGGGACATTATGTTACCAGCTCTTCATAAAGAAGTTCAGTTGAGGTCGAAGAGGTCAATACCAACACTATGTTTGGCAGGTTCAGATATAGCCAGTAGTTCCTCCTAATAACTTGAATGAAATACTTTTGGATAAGAAAGGGACCTTTATTTTCCATGCAAGGACTATAGACCGGGGCACACTTCAACTAACTTTAAATCTCCAGGTTTAACCTATTCACTTAAGAAAAGTTTATGGCCAGCACAAAGTAATAGGCATTCTTAGACTGCAGTTTGTCTGACCTCTCCCAGATGTTCCTACCTTGGAAATACTAGGGTGAGGTGAATCACTCAAATGCCTAGTTGTCTTTACAGGGAACCTTGGATAACTATGTCAGGCCATGATAGCTACATTTAAGATGCCAGAGTAAGGTCCTCCATAATGATCAGTCATAAATATACCATTCTATTTTCTATTTCCTGATTTATTTTCTCAAGAGTTTCATGCATGAAGATCTACATGTATATGCCTCCGAGACATTGGGAGGATGTGGGAGCTGACTCTGAATATGCAGCAATATGAACATTGATCTAATAATTGCTTATGAGTAATTACTATGGTAGAGAATAGATGTTTTCTGCCTGGGTGTTGCAGATGAACTAAGCGAAATTTGTCATGTATTCATACAGCATCTCTATTGGTTCTTCTAAAAGATATTTTCTATCTAAAGAATGGCAAAATGTCAACACAATTGTCTCTGAGTTCAGATAAAGTGAATGCACTCAAAAGATTTTATTGCAAATGAGCTCCTGAGGCATTAATGCAAAGAAGAGAAGAGAATGGTTATGGTGTCTTCAGTTTGTTTATCTCTCTTGGCCTGAATTTATGACAGCTGTCTGGAAACCTTCCACTGGGAAATGCACATGCAACAACATTTCAAATGTTCCACCAAAACATGTCAAATTCTTCTAATTTCCCAATTGGATCCAGGAAGGTTTCTCAGGAAAAATCTGCTTGATTAACAGCCGGCTTTCTGCTTCCTTGGCACTCCCCATGGCAAATTCCTGCAGTAACCTGGGGAGGACAAGGAACGCTGCCTCCAGTGAAGGCTTCCATGATCCCTGCTGCACAACCAGACCACTGGGAGCCTTGAGGACCTCTGCTTGCCTTGCATCCCCTAGAACATTCAGACTACTGACCACAAGTCAGAAATCCTGGCAATATCCATCTTAGATTTGAGGAAGGTTGGAAAGTTGTACTAGAAAAAAAAATGAATCAAACTGTATTTTTCCTCAAATAATGATACCTAAGAATTGCCTTTCAAGGAGAAATATCTGTGTGCTGCTCAGGTAGCTTTCTGAAATGGGTAAGACTCAGCAACAATTTCGGGTGGTAAAAGGCTTTTTGAACAGAGATCTTGTGCTGGTTACAATGAGACAAAAACTGAGTCCTGGCACTTGTATTCTGCACTTTTGTGAGTTAGCTCTTTATCAGTTTATGGTTATGGTCTGATTAGGGAAAAGTTGACATGCTTAGTAGTTTAATGAGTTTGAACCAGAGAGCGATCATAGCAGATTTGTCTCATTTTAAAGGAAACGCTTTAGCAATTGGACAATCTTGTCAGCCGATTCTTCAGATGGAGATAAAACTGGCAGAGATGGTTGCTGGAACCTAAGTAAGGGTCTGCTGCATGCAATAATGGCTTCCTCAGCCCTGCTATAGCTGGGAGAATACATACATTTACAACCAAAGGAAGGTCTTTTACACTGGTGCAATTACATCACCACTTTTGAGGGTGGCGTTGCAGTCATTTACTCAAAGTGACATAGTGAAAATGGTAGAAATGAATGTGTTCTAGGGCACTTATATCAATGCTATAGTGATACTAGGTTCCAGCAAGTTCTGGGAATAATCAGCAACAGTTTGAATAAGGTAACTCACCTGCAGAGTCAGTGTAGCAACCAGTAGTGAGCTCAGCTGAAAAATTTCAGGGGGATGCACCAGACAGATTGTGGAAGACTGGCTAAATAAAATGCTAAGTGAAAGATGACAGGTCTTTTCTGGAAAGGTCAGGAAGCTAAGAATAAACTAGGCTTTTTGTGAAGAGGAAAACAGAGCTAGGAAAATTGGTGTGAAGAAGAGGGGATGAAGAGCTAAGAAAGTACATGCTATTTCCCAGTTTCTTCAGAAACAGGACTGTGCTGTACACATACTTGAAATAGCTCCCTGGAGGCTGGGCTGAAAATGAAGATCTTTGTTTCAAGGCAAAATGAATATGAAATATTATTGCTTTGTACATAAAGCAAATAGACTAATTAGATTGCAAACAGTCTGAAAAGAAAAAGGAAATTAATTAAATACACTTTTTTTTGGTGACATATATGTAAAATATTGGTACAGGATAATCCAATTACAAACATTTTCAAATTATTGGGCTGAGCTGCTAGTGAAATACACATAATTTTCATACTATAAAGGAGTGCTGTCACTGTGGTCTTCATCCCTTTACTTTAATATCTCTTGTGTAATGATAAACAAAGATCCAAAGACGACACCAGCACTGCTGAAACGTACAATATGGGTGTCTAATATAATTATAATTAACAGTTTCCATTCATTTGCAGGATATCCCCTCATGGCATTGCTCAAGAGAGGGGGAGCATTAGCGGTAATTATGCTTTGACTTTGTAATGTTGGATTGAAAGGATGGCTTCTGACAAAACCAGAAATAATAGAGCGGTTGCTTTGAATAGTGTAACAACACTGCCATCTAACTGCTACTACAGAGAATCACAAATTATCAGCAGAGAAAAATACCTCACATTCACTAATCTACCATCCTTCTATTTTTTTATGGATAAAGAGATAGTGGCTCCATAAAGTCTCTCTCTCTTTGAAATCAGGAATTACATGATTTAGTTTTTTCAAGGAGTAATATTAAACCTTTTTACTTTTTCTGAATTTAGTTGTAAGCAATCTAGTTTTTCTTTGAATGACAGAGGGAAAGTTAAAACTGTAAAGAAAATGTATTTGACTTTGGAAATTTGTTTTTGCCCAGAGACAAGATACAAGACCATATTTATGGTGAAGGGCAGTGAAAAACCAAAGGAAACAAAAGACCTCATAATCACAGGAGTTTTTACATCAGACAGCACAATTGGATTACCAGTTTGCTACATTGTACCTATCAAATGCTCCAGAAGGAGAGTTAAATAGAATATGGTAAATAACTAACTCATACACGATATCAGTCTCCAAAGTTCTATCAATCTATACAGTTCTTTATGCCACTGCCTGTAGATAGAGGTGATCTCATTATTAGTACTTTTTCGTGTCCAGTTAACAATGCACAAATACCTGTGAAGGATCTGTTAGGAAATGGGTCCCACATGTACAAAGAAGTGTTGAAATCAACAGCTCACCTGAAGTGCATCTATACCAATGCACGAAGTGTGAGCAACAAACGGGAAGAGCTTGAAGCCATGATGTGCAAGGAAAACTATGACATGGTGGTGATCACAGAGACGTGATGGGATGCCACTCATGACTGGAATACTGCAATCGATGGCTACAAGCTGTTCAGAAGGGATAGACGGGAAAGGAGAGGCGGCGGGGTGGTCCTGTATGTAAGAGAATGCTACAAGTCCTCAGAGATAGAATGTAGTGATGACAGAGTTGAAAGTGTATGGATTAGGATATGGACCAATAAAGGGGATATCGCCATGGGAGTCTGCTATAGACCTCCCAACCAATGTGGGCAGGTGGACAAGGAATTCTATAAGCAGCTGAGAGAAGTCTCGCAGTTGCTTGCCATTGTTCTCGTGGGGGACTTTAACCTCCCAGATATCTGCTGGGAATACAACACAGCAGAGAGGGAACAATGCAGGAGGTTCCTGGAGTGTGTGGAGGA
>VZTM01009052.1:0-19700 GCA_013400555.1 Jacana jacana
TTTCCTTCCCAAATCACAAGCATTGCTTTTGTGTCATTGTTTTCCCACAGTAACCTTCAGTGCCATTTGATTTTGATTGATAAAGAGGGATATCGTTTCCTCTTTCAACCAGCCATTGTTCAGATCCGAAATGGGAAATATCCACGCAGGCAAACCCAGAGAGCCAAGTGCACAGGGAATGTATAACTCACTTGATAAAATAAAGCCTCCACAGAGCTTGTCTCCCTAAAGGAATCAAAGGAAGTCACTGCGCACACATGCAATTATGCACATATACAAATACCTATGTAAGTATGTGGGTTTGCACACTTGCGTGTGCACACACACACATGGCAATCCTATTTGTTTTTATAATACTTCTAGTTCCCTCCTGGATTTTTTGTGTTCTTTGTGACAAGAAGTCTGAGAGAGGGAAGCGAAGGGATGCAATAATTGAAGTCAACACAAAGAACCATTCCTAAACCTTAAAACTCCCAAGGGCTTGATTTACATTGAGATCTAGACTTGCACAAAGCACAGGATGCAGAAAAAAAATGGGGCTAGCTATATTCTTTCTTACTTACATCCCTAGAGAAGAGTATTTCTCAATGCCTTGCCAAGGGGAAAGTCATGGAGTGATTCAGTTGGAACCAATGGGAATCTTTGCAAGGATCTCAGCATATTATGGATCCAGCTGCACATGTATAAATATCTAGCACATGTAATTTTGTAAATTGCTCCTCCTGTTTTAGTGATACAGGAGCATAATTCAGTTTCATGTAACTCTCTTTTGGACAGATTGAGTGACGAGAGAACATTATTTCACTCTTAGCAAGCAGTTGACTTATTTTTGTGTGGTTCACCCATCTAGCCTCACCAGTGAAAGTGAGTAAAATGAATGCAATTTCCATTGTATGATAAATAACAAATTTCTTATGAAAAAAATCCTTGTTTACTTCTGATAGGTAATGTCATTGCTAATTGTGTTAATTATTTCAAACCTGTCTTGCTTTCTTTCAGTGTGGCCCAATCTAATGTAAAATGGTCCAGTGAAACAGAACACACCATAATACTCACCAGTTAATTCAATGCTTTGCATTAGCATCAGAGAACAATTAGCTATTTGAATTCAGACAAATTGGTAGAGTCACAATAAATCTACTGTAAAGAAGAGGAACCAAGTGAATCGAAGAGAAACTTCCCAGACTGCAGTAAATACGTAGTAAATCAGCTCTTGATAACTCAGGATGCACAGAGACAAAAATATACCAAAGAATCCAGAGAGGGTTTGTTTTTTTAAGTATCTGTCCTGGCAAAGGAAGGCGTAGGAAAGGGAAAGGCTGGACTGTTGAAAGGGCAGAGGGAGGGATAGTATTTTTTTGTGTGAACATCACTGTAAAGAAAAGTAAATGTCAGTGATATTGATAGGAGAAAGATGAGAAAGAAAAAATATGGTTCAGTTAACAGTAAATGGTGCAGCAAAGCTCAGCTATGCAGCAGAGAGACTGTAATGGGTATGAAAGGCTGGACTGCTCATGTGGATGAGAAGAAGACAAATTGTTAACAACATGAGACTTGCTCTTGTTCAATTGCATTTTAATAACATGAATAGACTCAATGTAACTGGCAAGAGGAACAGAAATTACCTTACATAAAGATCATCTGCCTTGGAATCTGTCACCATTGAGTAGGAAGAATACAATAGCAGAGGAGGAGATCAGGATGCCCTTACTGTTTTTAACACAGTGGTATGAACGCCCGGATCCACAGGGATGTGATTAAGGCAACAGACTGTCTAATCTCAGTATCTGTTTTTGTCACAGGTTCTGGACTGAGGTTGCCCAGAAACTGAGGTTTGCAGAGGCAAACCCAGCAGCAGTCAGGGCTGGAGGAGCCAGAGAGAAACTTCTCTCTGGTCTAGCTTCAAAATGAAGTTAATGCACTTGCTTTCTTTGCATGGCGGTCCAGATCATGCCTTTATGTTTTCAGAGACAGAAGTTCTATAGTAATTGACCATAAAAATAGACAAAAATGAAGGTGCAAAGGCTGTTCCCATCTGCCTTAACACCCTGTTTTCTCTGCCGCATTCCCTCCCTAAAACACACACAGAACAGAGGTGATGACATTTCTAGCTTTCATTTGACATGAAGTCTGTCATTTCAAAAGACTATTTCCTACTGTTTTGGATGCACAGGTTGCTGAAGTGGAGGGTGGAGGGCCACCACTGGAAGGTGGCCTCTACCACTCCTGCTTTATTTGTTGAGGTGGCATATCATTCTCACTTCTTTCACGTTTGCCAAAAGGCACACAGTGTGGAATGACACCTACCAAAACACTTTCCTCCTGCAAAACACTTTCTCTGGTGCAATATCCAAAATAATCCAGAAAATAACTCTGCTGCAAACCCAAGCAGAGCATGCTCCACGTTTCTCCTGGTGTCCAGAATCTGAGCAGCATCTGAGTTTTTGGGGATTATCCTGAGACAATTATGTCCTCCACATTTACCAGAAAGCCTTGGAGATGCTACAAATCAAGCCCACAATCTTTTGCTCCATGCTGGCAGAGAATGAATGACTAAGCTAACACCATTGTGGTATAACATCCACATCAAAATTAAAGGATCAGTACATGACTTACCAAACCTCAGTTGTCAGGCCTGCCAGCAACTGCATGGACTGAACACCACTGTAATATCTAGCTCTCCATGATGAAAATATTCTGTTGCCACCTGTGAGAACAGTTTTTCAGTTCATACTGTATTTAAAATGTTTGTACACCAAAGGATTCCCAAAATCTGGACAACTGTGAAGAGGGAAATAAAATATGTCAAATTTCAATTATCAGCCAACACAATGGCTCAGTTCTCCCTCCAGCTCTGCATTGAACTTTATGTGCTAAACAGAGAGCATCTTGCCTGAGAGGCAAGAGGTTTAATTAACCTTTTTCCTTCCCTTCCCAAAGGTGTAGAGGCTCCAGAGATGGCTCCGTGTTTGAGGGGGCAACATATTCCCTGGGGATGAGACAGCTTTCACCAAAGCAGGAGGGCCTGGGACAAAAGAGACAACACCCTGTCATGACTTACACCTCTGACAGTCCTGCTGGAGCTGATAAGATTATCCAGAGTGTAAAACAGGGCAGGATGTAACCCCCTAAGCACTTTTTAATCTTACATAATTAAAAACCAGGAAGATATAAAGTTTTAAGCAATATTTTTCCCTGTTGTATCCATGCAACATATATCAACATAAGTCAGTGATTGTTCTGAAGGCATAGTCCATGTGTTCAAGACCTAGTTCTCAATTGAAAAAGCACAACAGAGCTGCGTGGTTACCAATGACAACCTACCGAGGAAGGCCAAGTATAAAACCTTAGTGCTTCAAGCAACACATGATTTGTGACATTCCTCAACATTCCTTGGGTAAGATGAGTCCACCTAATCAGTGGGAATGAAATTTCATTCTAATAGTTCAAGTTCTGCAGGAATTTTTCTCTGATATTCCTTCACAGAGATTTTTTATTATTATTATTATTTTTTAATGCTGGCGTAATTCACTTTGAAATAACATTTCCATTACTGCATTCACACTGAGGCAGCCTTTCTGGGAAGTCTCCCTCCGTGTGGCAGGATAATGTGGTTCTAATGAGATTACTCACACGGTAGAATTAAGCGTTTATACGAAACTTTGCAGGAGTGGGGTGTTAATTGTCAGCTCACATACCAGAACCCAAATAATGTAACACAATAATATACACTTTTCCCCCAAAGTTTTCTGGACTCCTCTTGATCAGAGCAATGGTGACACAGGATGGTCTCTGCAGGAGCTCAGACTCCATTCACTGCCACTACTGTGTGTAATTAAGGGAATTTTTTTTTGACACAAGCACAGAACTAAGCAGTACCAAATGTGGAGACCTTAAAGTCACAATGCATTTTAAAAATGAAAACTCTGCACTGAAAAATATGAAAGGTGCTTGCAATTTTTCCCTGTCAGAGTTCTGTATCAAGATTTTAATTCAATTGAGTATTCTGAAGTGAAATAAAACATAATAGTCATCATTATTAAAACGAAAAAGAACCAATATAGTAGTATTTTTCAGTCTGGAAATGAAAAAAATGTCAAGTTTCCGCTTCAGGTTTCCTTCCTCCTCACTCTCTGCTCTCTCTGCCTCCCTGCTTTAGACGGCAAAGGGAAGGAAGTGTGCAGGGACATATTTTTCATCCCCTTTTAATTGTTCTTTTTCTTGGACGCGTATGAACTTCGCTGAGCTGAAATTAATTTTCAATAGACTGATTTTTCAAAACATGCTTTTAAACAGTTCTCTCGAGTTACATTCTCTATATTTTTGTTCCATCTCATCATCTCAAAGCAAACTGTTCTCTATCTCTCTTAATGTTATCTTTTAGGTTCTTTCTGAGGAAAGCCACTGAAGTGAGCTTTGCATTGTGCATATAAGAGCAGCAAGCTCTAGTAAGGTTTTAAGAATTATGAATAGTTTCATTCTCTGATTAGCCTATTACTCCAACATCCTCCCTCTTGTCAGTGCTAGACCAAGAGATGCCTTTGAAAAATCTAGAGAGATTTATGAATTCAGTGAGAAATACCAACACATAGCAACTTGCATACCAGCATTACGCAAAACTGAGGGAACATTCACATTGCCTAATGCAACATGGAAATCAAGTAATTACAACCAGACACAACATACACCAGCAACTGCATAATATGTTATGAGAGAAGGGAAAACTGTAGGGACAAATTATGGAAATAGTCAATACAGGAGATATGTAAATGACTAAAAAATGTGTTATTCACAGGCTCCTAACTGATTCCCAAGGGAATCGTTAACTGTGTGTAAAATATGGAAAATTACTTCCAGGTCCTTTTCTCTGTTGTGTCACTCTTCCCATTGTCTCATTAATTAACACGCTTCTCACACTTCCCTCTTTGTTTCCTTCAAATTGTTTCCAGCTAAGAATAAATGAAAACTACAGTCTAAACTAAATTGTATGCCAGTTTCAATCAATAGAAAGTGAAGAAGGGAAAGTCAGCAGAATACGTCTACCTGCTCTAGGAATAAATTATAACCTTATATAGATGACTGATAATTGCCATTGCCTTTTCTGAAAGGAGTGAGGGGGGACTGAGAAGTTCTTGTAGGACTATGTCAGGACTGTGTGAAACCCTGGAAAAGCAAAGCAAAGCAACCCTTCTTCATCCAGAAGCATAATGGGCCCTTGAGCTCCTAAGCAGAGCAGGGAGAACCAGAGCCTGTGCCTGGAGGATGCATGAAAGGCTGGGATAGGAGCTGATCTGGGCAACTGGAGAAATTTCTTCTCTGGTGGGAATCTAAGCCCAGCCCACAGACTAGACATCATCCAATGGAGATAAGGGCAGGCCAGGCCAGGCCAGGCCAGCAGTATCATTAGGAAGGTGACAATGAAGCACTTGTGCCATCTCAGGAAACATTCAAGGTAATATTCAGGTTGGATGGGGCTCTGAGCAATCTGAACTGATTGAAGGTGTTCCTGTTCATTGCAGGGACAAGATGACCTTTAAAAGTCCCTTCCAACTCAAACCATTCTATGTTTCTATATGACCATCACTGTATGATGGAGAAAGAACCCGAGCAGCAAATCCTCCCCCTCAGCCACAGCAGTGAAGAAAAAAGCACCAGAAAAGCCCTCGCAAGATTTGGATTCATGATTTTTAAAAACGGAAATGTGAACTTAAATGTCGTTTTAGAGCTACAAGATGCAATTCACTCCCTGCACTGGTGGTGACTAGCCACTTATTGTCACGTAACTAATTGCTTGCCAACTGGTAATCAATGATATCTGAAATACCATGTATACATAAGGGCTAATTCCAAGGAAAAAAAAAAAAAGTACAGAAAACATCCAATATCCTTGTAGTATTCATCCTCCAAGGGGTATCCCGTTCAAGGAAAATAGTCAAGTTGTATGTGAGCCCTTTTTGGAGAATGTGAGAAAGACAGAAGTGATAGGTACACTTCACATTAAACCTTTAAGATTTTCCTTAACACATAAACTCCTGAAGCTGCTCTCTGACAGACACTGCAGAGGCAGAAAAAAGGGCAGCTGAATCCTTCAGTGATGGTGTAGCTTTAGACACACTGCAGTTCTCCAGTTTCCACAAAAAGACCATCCAAATGACCGCTGCCCCGTGACTTAATAGATCTGTCAGACAGTGGGGCCCATTTGTTCTTATTGTGTTGTGATGATCCAGAGTATCTGAGTGCAGACTGAAATCTTTCTGACTGGGCTGCAAATGGCTCTCAGAGCAATTTCAAGTTGAAATTATCCAGACATTCTCAGGACTGTATCAGCCAAATAGCTATCTCCCAATGCAGAATTAAAAGCCTGATACTGAACAGATTATGTTTGAGAGACTCCAAAGGATATAGAACATATTCTTCTGTGAAACTGGAATGTGATTATGACTTCTGGGACACGGTAAAAATAAATCATTGCATTTGTCAAATATTTTGAAAAATACTATTTTGTATCCGATCCAATAAGCATACAGTATTTCTGTAAACAAAACAGTGTGAATTCATACTGTCAGAGTAGATATAATAGATTGAATTGCCACGCTGGAACAAAGAGCTGGCCTGTCTTCATCCACAGCGCTTTTGCACAGTGTGCAATTCCATAATGCATGTGTTAGAGCAGAATGGTACACCTCCCAGATCTTTAGCAAAGTTGATGAAACAAATTATATTAAATAACTAGCTGATCTGAAAGTTTTCTCTCTTTCTTGATACATTTTTGGGTGGGGGGCGGAAAGGTGGCATCACTTATACGTAGCGCTATGCTGCATCTGCTTGTGGCGTGGTTGTTGGGTTGACTATGGTTTCCCTGTCCAAACCCTGTTTGGGTTTTTAAATACAAGCATGGTGAGCTGAAGATGAAGAAGGCACAGGGCGTCGCAGCAACCATCATAACAGACCGTTCCCTTGTGGACTTAATATACGCATGCCTCTTGCCAGACTGCTACACTTGAGCAAGGACCAGCCAGTAGGACACATCCAAGAAACCTCACTGCTGTTTTTTGTATCTGAAATTCCTGGGAAATGCAGGAGCCTTCCTCCCTGGTGTTTTTCCACTGTGCTGGGGATTTACCAGTGTTTAAAGCGTAGGTTAAGCACTAAGAAGGAAATTAAATGTCCATCAGTGCCTATAACCTTGACTTTCTCCTTCTGCCTATTAACATTGAGACACAGATGGGTAGGAACCCACAGGTGCAGGAGCCTCTGAACAAGCACTGCAACTGATACCTCCATCCTGTGTCCTTCAGTGGCCAAGATAAGAAATGGGTCACACTAAGGTGTTTTGGAATGAACTAGATACATTTGTACCTTGTGAAGAAAGAATTAAATTCTCTTCAAAGCAAGCAAAAGCAATATTTTTCACAAAGGATAATGAGAGAGGGAATAAAATTGCACAGCCAGTGGTGCCTGGCCCCACTGATATGCATTCCCTCTCCCCCCAGGAAGAAGCTGTAACCACTGCTCTGCTTTTTGCTTCCCTCCTGCTAGTGAATAATAAGCTTCAAGGACACAGGTGTGCAGTGATACTGAAAATAGACACCACTTTTCGAAACAGTCCCTAAAAGAGTCTTGTCACTGGAACGAGCCTCCGCCTGTGTTAGCCCATCCATTAAATACTCTGGTTTTCAGAAATGAAACCAGGCTTTCAGGAACACAGCTGCCCTCAAGCTAACACCACCCCTATGCTGAGAGGAAGGGATGCATCCTTTTCCTTCCTACCTTCCTTCCTTCTTTCCTTCCTTCCTTCCTTCCACCCTCCCTCCCTTCCTTCCTTCCTTCCTTCCTTCCTTCCCTAAATAAGAGCACTGTGAACAACTTGAAAGAGACAAAAATTATTTTGATGACATATATAAAGGAAACCAATTTTCTCAAGATTAGTAAAAGGTGAAGAAATTCATCTCCCTGATATAATGTTTAATGACACCCTTTGGTGGCTCAGACAAGAGTGGGAGACCAGTATATTTCATATTTCATAGAAAAACAGGAAAACAAGCTCAGAGATTTATGTTTAACTTCTGAAGATGGGCATTCAGAAAGCTGCAGCCTGGAAATGAGTCTTTTATCAACTTGCAGAAAAGACTGAGTGGGAGGATTGTACCAAGTAACTCGAAAGCGATGGTCTCTTTCATGAGCAGATGAGCAGACTCTCATAGACAGAGTGGGAAATGTCAGGGGGTGGGGAGGAGCAGGTTCATTTTTTCTCTCTTTATTTTTTTGAGAAAATTACTTAGAAATATTAATATCTAACAAAAACAGTAAAGAAGAAGACAGATATCATCGCATAACTGAAGTATAAGATATCAGATAGCTGCATTTGCAGCTGGTGGAGATTATGTGTAACATATAACCTGTTGCCAATTCCTTTGATGAAACCAGTGCTCCCTTTACACTACTCTTGCAAATAAATGAGGTGGTGACCAGTTACCATTAATCTTCTGAAAATCACAAATGAAGACCAACAGTTTTCTATCAGCCTCCTTATGAAAATATAGTTGAGGTAAGATCAAAGTACTGGGGTTACAGCAGGAATGCCTGCTTTTGACCAAATCTATCTAGAGCATCAGGCAAATGAAGGATGAACACAGGACTGGATTTAAACAAGTATACAAGTATGCCTAGCATAGGCAGCACACACAAGGCTTATTATGAATTTCCTCCAGCTTCTGAGAAGACACAAACCCTTCTCCAAATCTTCCTCCTCTCCCTTCCTTCCTACCCTTCTTCTCACCAAGTTTAATGGAAGAACTGGGATGAGTAAACCACAAGGTTTCTAATCCCACCCTTCCTTGCAGCCATAAAGACTACAAGCAAAACCCTCTGTGTCCCTCTCGGCTTTGGTAATAGTTTTGCTACAAATTCCTTACTCCTACACATTATTGACATTAATTTCCAAATCCTTCTGTTGCTCATAAAGTGTGTTCCCATGATGCTGGGAGGAAAATACACATACAGAGAGAAACCCCGTCTGCCACCACCATCACAGCTGTCTCTGTGAAATGTGAGGCAGTGTATGATAAGAAAGCCTCCTTTATAAAACAAGGATGGTGAGCATAACCTCTAAAACTGGAGAAAGAGTCCAAAGGGCCAAGAAGAGCTTTAACTGATTGGAAAACTGAGATGCCCATCACCAAAAGTCTCCTTTTGACTAACTTAGAGACAGTCTCTTTCTTTGCCTTTCCCATTTGTGCTTCCTCACTTCTTCTGGGACTGCTCTCCTGCTGGGTCAGATTTAGTGTCTCACCAGATGAGATGGGATAATAGATTTTATAGAGACAAAAAACAACACTACATCGGAACAGAGACACAAAAGCTTGAAGTTGCTCTCATTCCCACAGCTACAAAGACCTGTGAGACTTGTGGATGCCGTCTGGAAGAGATGAGGGACAGCAGACAGGTTTTCTGCTCTTTTTTTTATGCTGCTGCAGTGTATGGGAAATAGGAACTATTGCATGCCTGGTAAGCAAGCAAGTAAGCTGGTGTGAAGAAACACCAAACTCATCAGCCAATTTCTTTTTTTTTTGGCCTCATTGGGACAGCTTACCAGACTTTGAAGTTTTGCTAGCCAATGAGTATTAGTGTGCTGTGACAGCTGGCAATGCATTCCAGTGGGTAAGTGATGGACTGGCTCTGGAGAGAGTAAAATAAATTATGAAGTGGGTGAAATTTCAGCCCTCCAAATAACAGTCCAATGATTTCATTGGAATGGCCGTGTCTGGCAACATATTCAAACACATACAGCTGGGCAGAACACACAAATGTTCCTATAGGAAACAGCCAGATGCATAGGAGGAGAGGGAGGTCTTGCTGCACAGGCAAGCCCAAGTCCATGGACAGTGAGAGGGGATTTTCAAAATATGCATGCTCGAGAGGCAGCCATGTATGGTTCTATGTAAATGTAAATATTGGAGCCAGTGATGAGTACATTTACACAGGCTGCTCAAAACCAGTATCTTAAGGATTTCTCAGATGTGTATGGCCTATAGAATGTCATCTACTGGTTGCATTGTTAAAGCACCAATGTATCCAAAAGACTCCATTTTTATCTCAAGAAGTGTAATTTACATCGATAGTTTTGCACTTGGAATCATGAAGAGGTAATGCAAATTAGAGTCCATGATTGAGAATTTTCTGGGAAGAAAAATGAAGTCAGGTACCTACCTGCCATTTGGAATTAAATAGATTTAGATAGCACCACCCTGCCAGGTCCCTCTCAAACTCTCAAAGCCATAGCTCTCAAACTGCCTGACTTGTGACTGTCAGCACAGAGAGAATGATAAGGAGTTGCTTTCTTTTGTACCTGAGATAAGGAGGAGGGCTGGTGATGGACCTAAGCTGATTGATGGAGGTGGAGAGGGCAGAGGTTTGGAGAGGTTCGGAGAGGAGAGGTTCGGAGAGGAGAGGAGAGGTTCGGAGAGGAGAGGTTCGGAGAGGTTCGGAGAGGTTCGGAGAGGAGAGGTTCGGAGAGGAGAGGAGAGGTTCGGAGAGGAGAGGTTCGGAGAGGAGAGGTTCGGAGAGGAGAGGAGAGGTTCGGAGAGGAGAGGTTCGGAGAGGTTCGGAGAGGTTCGGAGAGGAGAGGTTCGGAGAGGAGAGGAGAGGTTCGGAGAGGAGAGGTTCGGAGAGGTTCGGAGAGGTTCGGAGAGGAGAGGTTCGGAGAGGAGAGGAGAGGTTCGGAGAGGAGAGGTTCGGAGAGGTTCGGAGAGGTNGAGGAGAGGAGAGGAGAGGAGAGGAGAGGAGAGGAGAGGAGAGGAGGCTTTTGTGACAGGACTCATGTTTGTACCTGTAGCTCCTTCCATGAAGCTGTATATTCTGAATGTATCAACAAACGAGCAGCCTGTTCTGATAACATTTGTTGTTTTATATGTTCTGATTTTCTCTTTTTGCCAAATGTAGTCAATGCAATTTGTTTTGATCAGAGAAAGGTTGTGGAGCTGAGTTCTCCAGAATCCATATATGTTTTTCCACCTCTGGATAAGATCCATGGAAGTGTAAAATGCCATTATAAATAGTTGGAGGTGTGTTTGCTTCTATCTCTTATCTACTCCCTTTTAAAGCAGAAGTAACTAAAATCCATAAAAGTCCAAATGTTGAATTAATGTGTTTTCACTGATATGGAAAACATATGCATGAGGAATTTCTACAAATTTTACACTTGGCCAGGGACACTGCGGTCTGCAGTGATCTACATCTCTGCAAAACTGTCTCCATGTTGCCAGCTACTGCACCAGCTGTGTACACCGTGTCCGTGCATGAGCCTTTGTGCTTTGGGCTGACTACCTTGCCAGAGCAGCCAGTTTGTGGTCCTTCCCCTTTACACCGTGGTGACACTGAGCTCTAACAGCTTCACAGCTTGTGTGTCAGCTGCCCAAAAGAGAAATCTGCACACTGGGAAAATTTACTGCAAATTTCCTTGTTACTCATGTTTGTTTTGCGGTCGTTTTAATCACCGTTAGCCAACACTAATGGAAATATTAACTCTTTCAAAAAATCAGTTTCTTTCAATTGTTGAAAGCTTCATCAGGAACTTAAACTTCAGGGATAAACCACTTCTTTCATCATACACTGGCATGATGACTTTTGTTCTTATTCCAGCGTAATTAATTTCTCTGATAGAAGGTAATTCCTACTTCTTGTCTTAGGAATACCTATGTGACTGTAAACACATTCTTCTGTTTGGAAATCATAACTCTGGTAATTATGCTACTAGATATCTACTAAATTAAAAATCAAATTAAATCACTAATAGATGTCATGTTAGCCCATTAAGCAACTCAAAGTATATGCACTTTTCCAAAATCCTAGAGGACTCTAACAATATCTCTTTTATGCCATCAAATTTCCCAGGTTAAAGCCTGGGGAAATTTTGATTACTCTTAAATGGTCCTCAACACTGAAGGAGGAAAGGCTTGCAAAGAAGAAGACAATCTTTAGCCTAAAAAAAAATAATATATATATATATATATATATACACATTGTAGCCTTTTGTTTTCTTTAAAAGATAAACAAGAAGACGGAATAGCTCAAAAAGGAAGTTAAAGTATTTCGAGTGCACTTGTAATGACAGGATGGTTGGGACAGAGGTTTCTTTGCTGTTTCACTTCAGTCTACATTCACTTTCTTTCCACATATTTCAGCTAAGCTATCAAATTAAAAATTATTCTTTTGTGATCTCTGACCTTTTTTTTTTTTTCATGGGATCATTTATGCTGCCTGTTTTCTTTGTGATATTATGTGTTTCAGTTTCTCCTCTGCTCTCTTGCTGTTAGACCTCTAGAACACCCTTCTAGCTAGGAAGCCCAGAGATCATGAACTCAGATGAATGCTTTGATAACAGTCAGGAGCACTGAGAGAAGTACTTATGTTTGTTTAAATAGAACATATAATTATTGTCTTTGGTGTAGTCGCAAAGAGAAAAAAAAAGGATTAAGATACTATTGGATACCATCCCAGCCCTGCTGGAA
The DNA here is from genome assembly GCA_013400555.1 of Jacana jacana. NCBI lineage: Eukaryota > Metazoa > Chordata > Aves > Charadriiformes > Jacanidae > Jacana > Jacana jacana. Next base: position 12,510 of record VZTM01009052.1, read on the forward strand.
TCCTTAGTGGTTTTCAGGGTTTAAAATTACCAGGATGTTAATTTTCACTGAGAACAGCCAGCTCTGGATAAGGAGATACATCTCTATGCTCTACTTCAAGCAAGCAAATTTTTAGCAGTATTCTGAGGGACTGTTGCTGATATTCAGGCATGTGAAATAACAATGGGACAGTCACATTTGCTTCAGTCTCCACCAGCTCCCTTCTGTAACATGCCTTTCAGTTAAGCTCTATTCATCATTGTGTTATTTTTAGCCTGGTTTCCAAAGGAAACAAGGCGCATGAGACTGTGTTGTCTGTCTGTCTGCTTATCGCTGCCTCCATAACAATGCACTATTGGCCAATTTCGACCACACTTGACAGTGGGAGAAAAGTCTGCAGGATGTGAAGTAGTTGCCAGTTTCCCAGAAGCAGGTGGTTGACGGAGAGATGGCAGTGGGAGCTGAGCAGCTGCCTCGTTTCTGGGCCTGGCCAGCACCTTGGCAGCTGGCACACACACATCCTACCCACAGCACCAGTCTGGAACTGGCTGCTCCTTCCTAGGCTTCCCTCTCTGAAGTTTTTCTTTGACCTTGGTATCTGCACACAGAAAGAAACCTACCATTATATCATTTCAGTTGGCTGCACCTTTTCATCTTATTGCATGCTACCATTCACTTTACAGTACACATTTTGACACTGTGACAAATACAGACTTCATTATGCTAAGGCAAAGAACTGCTCAGGTTTTTCCCATTATTGTTTTTGCCACCAAGTCCAGCTTCAGTTAGTCTTTTCATTTTAAGGCACATGGTAAGAAAGACATTTGTTAGAAAAAAACTTTCCAAAATGACACCTTTGTCAAGTGTCATTATTCTTTTTATCAGGAAAAACTATAAACATGAGCCCCAGTCCTACTCTACTGCTGCTATTTATTTAGGCAAAATATAACAATGAGAGAGAAAAGGTCAAATTTCCATCAAGCATCACCAGCGTCATTCACAGAGGGTACAGACCAGACAATGGAAAAGGCAGTGTCTTGACTAGTTGGCCAGAAAATAACTCAACAGGGTAACTGTCTCCAGGTGATGACTGCTGGTGGAAGTCAGGAGGATCTCCATCATCTCCACTGGCTCACATAGCGAAAGAGAGTCGCAATGTTTGATGGGCAGCCGGGACCCCCCGGACCTGTCCTGCCAAACTGGGCCATGCCACCCTCCATGACCATGGAAATGAAGATGATATTTGACCAGCATTGATTCTACCTGCCTCAGTGAGGGGGGTCAACAGGCTGATTCGTAGTGCTGCCATTGTAAGAAAGATCCAAACATTTCAGTAGCAGCTCCCCCCAACCCCCCTACCCTCACCCCCCTCCCATTTTTCTTCTGAGAAGAACAATTTAGTGCTCAACAGCCTTATTCTTTTCAAACCTCAGCACTGCAAAGGCAGGAAGCTTGGTTTAGCAGACCTGAAAACAGCAGAGAAGGGGAAAAAATCTGAGAAACCACCAGCTGTCACATTTTCAGTCCTAAAGGAAACCAGCACCCCAGGAGCAGTTGCAGGGCCATAAGAGGGGTGCAAAGTTTGAGTCATCCCCCCAACTTGAAATCAGGGCTCCCTGATGAAATCAGAGGCTCCTCCTGACCCAGCTGCACAGGAGAGACATCTATGAAAATGTATTTGCAGTGCCTATAGTTTAAATAATACCAAGCTGGATAAAATGTCTGTTTTGGCCGAAGTGAACAGACCTGGGAGCCTGGCTGCTTTGGAGATGTTTATTTATTCATTTTTTTATTTATTCTTTGCTTTTTAATGGCAATCAAAAGCTTCACATATAGAAGCATAAACTAAAACTATATTTAAGCCTTTAAAGCAAGCCGACTGCAAGAATTGCCAAGTGTCTGCAATTCCTATTAAGAACCAACTGATGTTTGCTCATTTGAAAATGCAGCTTGGCATTTCTGGAATTAAAGCACTGGGAGAAAAGCTTTGCTACTCAGTTTAACTTGTCAACAAACCAAGGAGCCCCAAAAATGGGAGGGGGTGTGTGTGTGTGTGAGGGGAGAGATGCCCACTGTGTAATGTTTCACTGGGGTCTTGTCTTTTCTAACAGCCTATTTTGAGTCACCATAACACAGTGTCATCAAGTGCTGAGACTGTTAGGTTCACTGACTCCTTTGCAAAACATAGAATTATTTTCCCAAATATTTATCTTTTCAGCTGAAAATGTCTGTGCTTGGTCTCTGGCTGAAGCTACGTTCTTGGAAGCAAAAGCAAAGTTCTTTCAGCTGTTTGAAATAACTTTAGACATGCTTTTACAAAAATAGTCAGACATAGTTTCATGTATTTTGAAATGCCAAATGAAAAAAAAAAAAAAGAAGGAATTAAATTTGACAACTGGCTTGGGCAATGCTTTCATGTAGACCTAGTGCCTTTGCTGGACTTGAAATAAGACAAAGATCTGCCAGAGGAAACATGCAACTTTATGTGAGTTGTATTTTTACAAGGGGGACATGAATGCATTGCTAGTCATACTGTGGACACAAGTACACAAAAAACAGCATAACAATCAAAAAGAGAACCTGGAACAACAGCTGTGTGTTTTCATGTCTCATACCCTCTTTCAGTCTTGAGACGAGCTGGATTAGAAGGGCAGTGGAGAAAATAAATCTACTAAACTTGAGTGAAATGAGTACAAAAGTACAAACCGGGAAGACCCAGATTGGGATGCTGGCATGGATCCCAATGATTACTGAACTGAACAGGAATATCACACAATTCTCTTCATTAAGGAAAGTAAAAGTAATCATAGAATGGAAAATTTTGAATTGATTTTTTCAGACTTGAGATCTCATTCCCTTTTAAACTGAGGGAAGATAAGAGATGCCACTCAGTTTAGCTACTAAACTAAACTTAGAAGCACTGTACACAACCTCACTACCACACCCCAGATGACCATCAGCTATCACAGCACATGCTGCGTCATCTGGTCTCTGTATTTCATATCACTTTAACAGAAGCACATTGGTCAACAGAAGCACATTATTTTTGGAGGTAGGGGTGGAGTGAAAAAGAGAACAAAAGAAGGAAACCTGAGTCCCAAGACCAGGAATAGTACATGAAAAAAAGAAGAGCCACTCTAAAAAAGAGATGCAGTAATATGCTAGAAAGCAATGATTGTTCTTAAAAACCTTTCTTCTGTGTCTGGAATTTTCACTGGGAAATTAATACTGCAGTTACAGCAATGAATTACTGAAGTCTCCACATAAAATCTGCACTCAGGTGCTTGCAGTTGTGCTTATTAAAAGTGCAAAGATGAGAAAAACTTTTGATCTTTTAATTTATGTGCTTGTGCCAAGACATTTTTTGTGACATATTCGTAGGGTGTCTTTTTCTACTTTTTCTTTCTCTCCAAATTTAAAAAAAAAATCCTTGTTAATTGAACTTATAGCATCGTTCATTTATCTGAAAGAGGGAGATGTGTGAGATGGCCCCTTCTTTCCACATGGGGAATAACTTGATCTGTGAAGCTCACTACCAGATGTTGTGGAGACCACTTTAGTTCCTTGGGGACCGGTATATGGGTGCTTCCTATGCTGGGTGGCTCAGGGAAACCCTGCACAGCTGCTTGCCAAGAGCAGGGAAGAATCAAATCCTACATGCGCTATTACTTGCATGACTTGCAAAAACATGACCACCTGGGCAAGATGAGTTCCTCTAAAACATAACCAGCAAAGAACAGCTCCCCTCTTCTCTTCCATGGGACCTGTCTCTAAAAACCACAGAAAAGAGCTAAAGCACGTTGCAGTCCTTGGGGAAAACATCTGCTGTTGCACAGGACTTCTGCACTAGTGAGTTTGCCTCAGCCCTGCCTGGTGGCCATACTACCCACTGCCTTCTGCTTGGCTTCGGTCCAGCACAGCTGGCAATTGTGTTGTGAGGAAGTAGACAAAGCATCTGTCCTTTTTTTCATTTAAAACACTGCTACAGCATGATTTTTCTGCTGAAGGCCTGCTGCCTCTTCTACGTCATTCTTGTTCTGATAAAATGGAGAAGGCTGAAAGAGGATATTGTCTCATGGTGGAGGTGGGGTACAATTTCTGACTGCTATCACAGGAAAAGTTGTTATTCTCATTAAGTTATTCTATCTGCAATATCATGCAGCAGTTGTGGAGTGCTGCAACAGTTTCTTTGGCAAATGTTCAAATTAATATAAGCAATCATATTGTTCTAAGATCATCCAGGAAACCAACAGCCTCCCTTTCCTCCTGACCCTCTCACCAGCTTCCTGCCTTTCCTGCTCTCTTCCTAACACACTTGGCCAGTTCCAGCACAGCATTGCCTTAGGGAAATGAGCTGCTTGGAGACTTCTGTTGCAGAGAATCTCTAAGGAATAAAAAAGTTCTTCCTGGAGCTTCCCCCTAGCCCCTTGAATACAGCATCCTTCCAGAATACATCCAAAATCCTTCACTCAGGCCCCCTGTTTGACCCTGATGAGATAGCAACACTCCAGGAATTTGCAAAGCAATTTGCTCCTGAGGAACCTTTTTGCTGCACCAATAACTGCACCACTTCATGTCCATCAGGGTACTGGGAAAAAGAGGGGTAGCAAATGTTTCCCTGAGGGGAACTTGCTGACCAACAGCAGGGAAAGTGATCCATGCCCTTCACAATGATCTGCTACTGCCTGCCTTTCCAACCTTCTATCAGGAGGCTTTGCTGCACAGGAGAGACAAGAGGAAGATTGGAGGGATACTGACTGGTGACACTTCACTGGGACCTCAGCTGTCAAGACAAAGCAAACCCTGCTAAGAATAAAAATTAGGGCATTACAGAAAAGGTTGCAGTGGGTAATTCCTCTCTTGAAGGCTGGTGCCTGTCCCATGAGATGGAGTGAAACAGAGCCAGCTGGCGATAGGGGCAAAAAGCAACCTCATCTACCAGGGAAGAAAGTGGGAGGGATGTGTGGGGCACCTAGACCTGTGGCTGGTCTTTGAGTGGGTCTTTGCAAACATTTGGAAGGGTGCCGATATTTATGTTGTGCCAGGGGCATGTCCCCAGGGACAGGATGAAGACAAGCCAAGCCCCAAGTCTGGCAGTGTGTTCACCTTGTTGTGCTGACCAAGCCACAAGTAATTGTGTTGATTAAACAAATACCCTGAGAGATCTGAGAAGAGCTGGGCAGCTGTAGGCATGTCAAGTGCCTGTGCTGATGGAAGCAGCTCCAGAAAGCAAACAGGGGAGAGGAGAGCCGCTGGCATGTGAAGGGCTTGCTAGGAATGGGCCTATGAACATGAAACCACAGTAGGAGGGAATGCATGGCCAAGTGAAGGGAGGGGGGAATTTCCACAGTGCACTTAAAGATCTTATAAAATGTTCATTAAATTAGGTTTCCAGTGATTGTCAGCACTTGAATTATAAGGACCAAATGCAATTGAAAAAGTACCTTTTGCTTTCATGTGAAATGGTAACTGCACATCAAACGTGTTAATCTTCTCCAATGACTAAATATGTGGAAATCTGTAGGTCTATTTATATAAAAACTTCCAAAGGTTATGTTATCTCTGTGACTTACCGCCACTCCTTCCCCAAGGGATTTTTCTTTCATGTCTTTTTGCACTGTCTACATTTATTTGCCAGTGAATATCACTTCAAATGAATTTAGTAGCAGGGATGTTTATAGAAATAGCACATTTTCAATGACTTGTGGGGAATACTTACAAAGTGAATGCTGTTAAACACAAGCGTGTTTACACTAGAAAACCAATAACAGACTGGTTAACAGACCGGTTAACAACCAGTCTGGGTGTGTAAGAAAATAGGAGACCTGTTCATCCACTCCAAACTAGTCTACAGTCTTGAATATGAAAATGCTTTTCAGTGGTTTTTACCTCTTTTGTGACAAATCTGTTTCCTAGTAAGCTTCACATCAAGAATTTTTCGCTGAAACTATTCAGAGGATTACTTGAATAATAATTTGAATAATCATTTGAAAATGCATTATTCTGGATGGAACGAAATAAAGCAAATCTTTTCCAATAAGCAATTTGCAATAAATTATTCAATCACCTCTAATCAAAAGTGCATAGCCTGAAGGCGAGTAAAGAAAAATATCTCAAAGCAGCAATTAATCTGTTATACTAGTGAAAGGAACCATGTGTGACAAGTGTACAAAATGAACTTTACTGGAAACCTGCGTATATTCTTGTTCTGCTTTGGAGAACAACGATTTAGATATTAATTTCTTTGACAAGGAGCATTTGCTTCCAGTTGATCCAGCTGCTTGGTGATTAGAAAATAGGAGCAATGTGACAAAAGAAGGTACAACCCTATTACCCCTTTTTGTAAGTGAAGTTCAATTTAGCTGATGAAGGCTACAACCCTTCCTGCCTTGTGGAAGCTCTCTACCATCCAGCCATCAGGTTAAACTCTGTATCTGGTGCCCAGAGTTTAGATAACTCTGTATGCTATGTGAATGGAATGGAAAAAAGGGCAGCAGCAAAGGGGTTTAAACTCTCAACAACAGACAGCATTCATGACCCTCTTCTCATGCCTCAGTGAAGAAATGAAACCTCCGTAACCCCTACGAGCACACACGTACAACTCCACAGCACCTCCTCCTGTTCCCCCCTCCCAAGTGAGACTGTTCAGCACATCTGGTCTCTATTCCTAAATGGCTGCAGGATGACCGAGGCTCTACTTCTCAGTATGTGTGCTATTGCTGGAAGTATTTCCCAGAGCTTTTAGATGATGAGCAATTTAGCTAAATTTGTCAGCCCTTCCATGACTCTGATTTGAAAGTGAAGAAAAGAGGAAAAGATGCCACTGACACTTTCTATGTTCTTCTCTTGATGCACCTGGGAAGGAAACATCAAGACACCAGGTTTCAATAGGTATTCAAAGAGACATTTTCAGGTGCCATAGCCTTTTCTAATTTTGCTCTATTTTGAAAGCATAATCAACTAGGACCCAATTCTGCACTGCAAATAAAAACCTGCTAAATCTGTGGCCAATTACACCTCTGAATATCTACAATATCAAGAATTGGTTTCACTTGAAATACACATATCCCTGCATACTTAAAGAAACAATCAGATAGAACCACTTTACATCCAGTTGTAAGAAAACTGACATCTGAGTTGAGGCAAACTGAAATGCTCACTGTAAAGGAAAAGTTGTCACAAATGCAAATTAATGTCATAGAATCATAGAAT
>VZTM01009058.1:0-10034 GCA_013400555.1 Jacana jacana
ATGAATGAGCAATTATCATAACACACCCAATGAATTATAGATTTTAACTGACAGAGAAATAGATTTCTAATTGGTTATTAAGTATTTCAATAAATAACTGCAAGAAGAGCCAAATGCTTACAGAAAAAAGTAAGTTATATTCATACAACATTGCATATATATGTAACACTCTCTTTTAAGTAACTAGGAAGACAGGAATTAGAAACAAATGTGTATTCTGGTTTGTTTGGGGTTTTTTGGTTTGGTTGGTTGGTTTTGGGGGGAGAATTTGAAATAAATGAGCTTGCTAAAAAACATACCAATTAAACTAAGGTAATTTGTGAATGTAGTTAAATATATAGGAAAATAAATCTGCCTTGAGCCCTTTAATAATCCTGATGTGCGCAATCATGATTCAGATCAACACATTTACCTTTTAAACAGGTCTTTTTTCCCCCTCGTAAGTATCCCAGTGAAGGCAACAAGATAGACACACGTGCACAAGCACATGCGTGTGTGTGACAGAGGGAAAGACTTCAGGGTATTTTGTTCATAAGTTATATTTTTTTAACAAGGTGATGAGTAATGTATACTTTTTACACCTTACTAGTGCTATGTGCTTGTGTTATATTTAACAACAGCTAAATGCTGCGAGAAAGGTTCCCTTGAAAAGTTCCTGCCACCTTCACTGACCCATTCAAAAAGCTTGTAAAAGGGTACAATAAATTGACATGGTTAGAAGCTGGGGTGACAGGTTCTTAGATACACAGAGGTACACATGCAGTACCTCCTGTGAAATTTTCCTTGACTGTGCAGTTAAGGCATACAAATTTACTGCACAAGGTATATTTATATTAGACCAAAGTGTCTCTACTCATGTCCTGGCCAGTGCTTCCTCAAGAGGTATTGGCAGCACTCCTGGACCATCTACCAAAGACTATATAGTGAAACATAAGGCACAAGAAAAAAAACACAAGACAGCTACTGAGAAATTCTCATTGGGATGCACAATCTACTTCTTTATATTGCACTTATACATGAGTGCCAAGAATACATTGCAAAAGAATACACATACAAAAGAAATTTAGCGGGGAAAAAATGTCCTCAGTGTTTATTGAGGTGCAATGAATTTTTCCAAGACATTGGGAAAACTCACCTGGACACAGGAAATTTCCTTTGAGAATTTTCGTGACCCACTCAGAAATTCCCAGTAGACAGGGAAAGTGGTTGAAAACAGTGGAATAGGTCATTTGACTCACCAGAAGGAATAAACCTGCTGTTACATAGACTCAGTCTGCTAAATCCCAGTTGGCTCCTTATTGCATGAATTAACTACAACTGAAATAAAAAAAAAGAAATTGTTTTTTATTCCTTAGATAAATCTGGTAAACTTTTCCTTTTGTTTGACCCCTTTCCAGTGAACAATTTATCTCCTTAGGACCAAGCGTTAATGGTCTCTGTATAGGGTTCTAGCTTTAGGTAATTTGAAAGAGAGGTTAGTGCAGTATTTACACAATTGTTATTAGCAAGATTTCACAATAAAAACCTCATTGCATTCATGCTGTGTAGTCTGCCTGCTTAAATTTTACATAGCTATTAGTTTAAATCTTTGCTATTTCTGAAAGTCACTTCCCTAAGAGCTAATGTGTTCCCTCTGCAGCGTCATTACCATAGTCCTAAATAGAGGATGCTGAAGTGGAATTTCAAACTGAATTTCTATGGGAAGGTTTAACAGAAAGCAGTTTTTATCTCATTCTGGCTTACTACAGGAAGGATGAGTAGATCAGGCGGGCACACTAAATTTGTCTTGGTTGTTTCAGTAAATCTTGTCTTGAAACAAAGTTTCTAGAATTTCACCACAGTTGCTTTATTGATAAATTTAATATTTATACTCCATGAGCATGATTCTATAAGTATTTTGTCCTAAGTTAGTCTGTTTATGTCAGTAGTCTTAAAGGTCTGACTGCAATTTTTTTTAAAGTGAAATGGATGTAACATATAAGTTCTGGTAAGAAATAAGTCTTTTGATTATATTGAAGCATATTTTTTAGAAATAGCATGCCTGCATAAGAAATCCTTGGAATGTATTTAGTTTTCTTTAGTAAATAGTGCATTCTTATCTCTCAATAGAATAGTAATTTTTTTCAGGACAAAGAGATTTCAATATTTACAAATAGATACCAAAAAATTATTGTCACACTGGTGTGAGCTTGTAATACTTAAAAGCAAAAAGCTTCCTTCCCACAATTGTTTTCTACAGCTGGTGGGTGGTGGGAAAGACCTATTCAGTGGTTAACAAATATCTCCATAATGAAACCAATGTCTTTTTTAATGGAAAGAAGAAGATTGATTCAAACACTGAAGTTCCTTAAGCTTGTTCATTGACCAAAGATTATACTGTATAGATTATCTCACCTGACCTTAGCTAAGCCGCAGAGTACAGAGAGGGAGATGGCTTTCAGCACTAAGATTAGGCCAGAAAACCTGAAAGCAATTTTGCATTCTCAGTCTATGCATCATCAGAGTTACATGCTGGTGTGACACTTATAGTGACCTCAGCTGCTCCTCCTCTTCTACCTACATCCTAATTTCCATGAAAAATCAAGATGAATATTCCCAACAGAAGCCAGTGCACGCACTAGTGTTACTTACTCTGGGGAATCTGGGGACCAGGTCACTACGAGTGCCTCAGTGTGCCATAGATAAATGTGTGAGTGTGTTGCTGCATAGCAGATAGTGTCTCTCCGTATTTGGAAAACACCATTTTACATTCAGACATACTAGTGTAAGGTAATGAAGTCCCCTGTGGTAAATGTCAATCAATACCTATTCCAAGGTTAAAGTACAACCAGCGGTTCTGTGATAGGAATTCAAAGCACAGAATCAATTCACTTCCATTTTGTTTAGTGCTCTTTTTTTTGTTTTGTTTTGTTAGTGTCTTCTAAAGGATGTTTATGAGTCACTGTGAAACTTGGCGTGAACTTACTGTATGGCATAAAACCTTATTCAGTAGTCCACACATATGTATTTCTGTGGGCACCTATATATCCATGTGGGTAAGTAGATTTGCGAGTTTTTATTTCATCACTGGTTGACCTATTGCAAACAATTACTGAAGTATTAGTACTAATTAAAAGAGTCTAGCACTTCATACTTTAATTGTGCTGCTTCTGCATTGTTCCTCGTATTTCATCTGTAGTTTAATTGCATGTGGAAATGGCTGATGAGAAAATCAGATGAGGTCATTTAAGCTAGTTGCTACTTTAATGGACAAGCAGCATGGATTTATCACTCTAGCAATATTAATATCATATATGTATATATATATGGACACGTATCAAAATGTAGCTTTGTTTCATTCATTACACTAAAAGACAGGCCCTTACATGGATGCATATGTATGCATACTTGAGAACTCAAGGATCATTGCTAGGATTTTGATTATTTTAATATTAATCATGGGAATTTCTTTCAGAACACTACTTTGAAATTAATAAGTGTCAGAAGCTCAAACGAAATGTGTTCATGTTCATGTCAGATAACAGTTTGTCAAATTACTGTACTAAGCACGGAGCAAATATGAATGCTGATGATAGAAAAATACAGCTCCGCTTCAGTGGTGAGTGAATACGTCTGTGACTGCCTTTGCCCAGCAGAATACCACTCTTTCAGAGGGGATAAGTGGGATCAAACTCTAACCCAGCCGTACTAATATACTTTAATCAGCTCAGAATATACTTAAAGTCAGTGTCAAGTAGGCAGTTTCCCTTACTGGTATGTGAGTGCCTGTTGCACGGCCAGGTATACCATCATAATGCCCCATGGCCCTTTACAGGGCACAGGCTCCAGAGAGAAGCTATTAGGATCACACTGGGATTGCCATGGCCAACCCCAAAAAACTCTGTTTCTAAGTAATAACCAATGGCATAACTAAACTATCATGTTATACACATACATCTCCATTTATTTGCTTTGCTTAGTGTAGCCACAACTAAGGAATGGGTCAGCTTTTTCTAATGTGTTTTCAAGGTCACACTGTGTATTTGTTTCCCACTGAAATAGCTATAAATTTGCTGAATACACCCATATGAGCTAACAGTAAATAACAAATGGACTCTCTGAGGTAATCTAAGATTGTGCACTCAGTTTCTAATTCTGTATCTTGACTTTTAAAATCACTTTACTTTCTGTGGTGATGAGAGGAAGCATCCAGACAGGCCACAAATATAAGACACACACAGAGTGATAGTCTTTGTGCTCCGGTGTGTGCATATACACATACACAGAAAACCCACAGTTACAAATCCAATTAGAAGGATGTTTCATTCTTTTCTTCACAATTAGCAAAAGTACTGCTCAGCAGTAACCTAAGAAATTTAGGGCCTACTGGGAACAAAAGGCAATCCTTTTATGTCTGATGAAGACATAGAGAACATTTGAAAAAACCCACACAATTATTTAATTTTGTTGGGAGGTGATCCCACCCCTCTACAGAGCTGGAGTACTGTGTCCAGCTCCTGAGTCCTCAGCACAGAAAGGACCTGGAACTGTTGGAACGGGTCCAGCAGAGCGCCTCAAAGATGACCAAAGGGATGGAACACCTCTCCTATGAGGGCAGGCTGAGAGAGCTAGGCTGTTCAGCCTGGAGAAGAGAAGACTCTGGGGAGACCTTATAGCAGCCTTCCAGTATCTGAAGGGAGCCTACAGGAGAGCTGGAGAGGGACTCTCTGTCAGGAATTTTAGTGACAGGACAAGGGGCAATAGCTTTAAATGGGAAGAGGGGAGATTTAGATGAGATACCAGGGAGAAATTCTTTCCTGTGAGGGTGGTGAGGCACTGGAACAGGTTGCCCAGGTAAATTGTGGATGTCCCATCCCTGGAAGTGTTTAGGGCCACACTGAATGGGGTTTTGAGCAACCTGCTCTAGTGGGAGGTGTCCTTGCCCTTGACAGGGGGTTTGGAATTTATGATCTTTAAGGTCCCTTCCAACTCTAACCATTCTATGATTCTAATTCTCTTTACAGAATGTTGAAGGTGTTCCATCATGAGGACATCAAGACAAGGGAGAATGAAGAACCACATTTTCAACTAAACACTCTTTTTCATCTGAAATAGTCTAAGGTCTTCAGTATCAGTTCTTACACACCACTTTGAGGCCAATAAGAGTTATTGTCCCTCTTCTAAACAAGCACAAATGGAAACAAGGAAAGGTTAATCAATGCAAGTCTCTGAAACCAGTTAGCGACAGAAGAGCGAGCAAATTCCAAGAGCTCTGATCTCTGATTTTCTTTAGTTCAGGAAACCCCACGTGCACCACACCAGAGTGCTCTACTGTGGATCCTGCCAGCACTAGAGCTGAAAAAAATGAAACAGAAAGTCTCTCTGAATTCATTTCATCTTGCAATGAATTGTCGGGTTCTTGAACCCTTCTTCAGAGGAGGTCTCCAGGATGATCAAGGCCTACACTGTGTCTGGGTGTGTCTCCAAACAGATGTTTTTTTTTGTGTATACTTAGAAGTCTGTAACAACTGCCACTGCTAGTGAATGAACTATACTGGAAAATTAATATTGTGCAGTATACTGAATAATGACCCTATTTTAATTTGTACATTGTTTGTTGGCAGCAATCCGTGACAGTATTAACTTCTAACATCATTACTGACTATCTCAAACTGGCATTGACTGATACTTTGCAGCAGACTGATAGGCAATTATTATAGTGTCTACACCAATGAGCTCTGTTCTCAGTAAAGCTAACAATGCAATGCTTCTGGAGCCTCTGGAGGTAGAGGCAAAGTGTATGTAAGCCTGCTTTTAATTAGATCTGTATTACGACCCACTTTTCATCTCATCTCTCATCCCCAAAATGTAGAAGTCTTGGTTATAAACTTGTTAATATTTCCATATTAAACTTGATGTTCCTCAGTCACATACATGTAGAAGTGTCGTAGGCAAAGTCTATTTGAAAGCACCACTGACAAATGGGATGGGATGCAGTAACATATGCAGAGATGTCTGGTGGTGTGAAGGAGGTGGCATTGCTGGATGAGGGACCCAGACCACCACTCTCTTGAAGGTTCAGAGACAGTGTCCACTCCTCTAAGGTGCCCTGGATGCTGCTAGTCTGCACTGGGCAGAGGGCAGGGGGCTTACTCAGTACAAGTGTGCTGTGTGAATTGCATAATAAGAATCTTAGAATAGAAATGGCTCTCAACTTGTGATGTGTACCCTGCTCATTAAATTTTAAGATATGTGTCACACAAGGTTTGATCCTTCTGGTCACACCAGCTAAATTCCCCTGTTGCAAGAAATCAAAGAGGAAAGGTTCACTTTAAGAAGTGAAAAAATATGAAGCCAAAGCTAGAGCCCAATTTGGGAATGAAACTAAGAACAGCATAAGAAGTAATATTGTTATACCAGAATATATTTTCCTGAATATCATGAGATCCTCTAGTTACTTGTGAGCAGGGTGTGAAATCTTTCTCTACAGCACATTGTCTCCTTGTTGAAATGTTATTTAAAAAAAAAAAAAAAAATGAAATTAAATGAAATAAAATGTGAAGTATGTATATCAAATATATAATTCTTAAGCAATTGATGCATTTCAAACTAAATAATAAAACGAAATCAAATCACTTGTGTCTTTCCATATTATGCATATTTGCCAGGCAGTTGAAAAACACTTGTTAGAGTTGCATGCTTTTTTTTTTAACAGGTGATACACATATTTTTTCAGTGACAGTTACTTACTTAGAATGTATTATCAGATATGAGTAGCAGTTAGGTGTTTCAGGGCTTTTAATGCTTCTCCTCTGAGGCACTGATTTTTTCATAATTCTGTGTAGTGCATGTCTATCATTGCAGATTTTCTGTGCTGTATGTCGTTGAGTTTCATTCTTCCAGCCTGAACCTCGTATGTGCAGAGTTGAATACTAAACAAGTTAGAAAAGTTAAATTAATGATTTTTTTATTAGACCTTAAGTACTCACTGCATTTTGTGTTACTTATGCCTTCAAGATACTGCACAGAAAAATGCTTCTTTAAAACCTTAGAGTTCTTGATACAACAGAAAAAAAGTGGTGAAGATAGAAACAGGAAGTTATATCTAGTGGCACTGAAGACAAATTGTATAATCAGAAATCCCTATGTGCCATTGCCATATTCATTTATCATTGGGAGACACATTTCAGACCAGAAGGAGGAGTAAACTCTCACTTATTTTCATAGATAAAGGAGTTGAAGAGCACACACACACAAAGATTCTTTGTTAAAGACTATTGGCCCTTTGTTAATCTATGAGACAGTTCGAAATACATTGACTCTTACTTTGTATGGAACTTGCAAAGTTTATCCCCTCAAATCCCTTCAAATTTTGAATTTTTACAGTATTCAAATATCAGAAATGTGTACTCCTTTTTCTAAATTCCTTCCTTAGAGGAACTGTTTTTTTTTTCCCTAGAACAGTCCACATCGTTGTGATGAAATAGCAACCCTGGCAATTGAAAATTGCAAAGGTCTCTTAGATATGGCTGTATTTCTTCAGAAACAAAGAGAATAATTTATACACGAGGTGTAAACATTGATGGACAACACCTGATCATCAGCACCAATAGACAGCTCTTTAAGTTTGTGTCCACCAATGTATAAATGTCCGTCATAGTATAAATGATGTGCTTTTAGAAGTGGTGTGCTAATATTGCAAATTTGTCATTGACTTAAGCTGTAGTATCCAATTCTCAAGGAGAATTCCAGTTCTCAGGGTGATTTCATGGAGGAACATTTCAAAAGGTACATTGAAGACAGTAGTATTCATTTATGTGGAAACTCATCTTAAACACAGATAGTTTCATACAAGACAATATCACAGCTATGGAATAAACTCTTACAGTGTGCAACAGGGAATTTATTACTGCTGTTTGTTATGCACCAGACACCTAGAAATTCCGTACAAGATCAGTCCCCAGTTGGGTTTGGATAGCATAAACAGATAATAAGATGATTCCTGCCTTCCTAAATTTTACAAGCAATTATTTGCAAACTCTCATCTCCTAGACAAGAGTAAGTCTGATAGTTTCTCAGGAAGCCGTATGAATTGAAAGATTAGCTTGCTGAAATCCTGAATGTGAGTTAATCAGAGTATCAAGAATGTTAAAATTATAATAATGTTACAAGGATTAGTTAATGTTATAATAACATTGTAGGGATTACAAACAGATGAAGAGACAAATAGTTTTCTGGATCCTTAATACTCAACCCTTCAAGAAAAAAGTTAAAGGGAAAATAGACAGAAATTTGCAGGTAAATCTCAAAACTTGTATGAATTAATTACTGGAATGAATTAATAAAGAAATTTCTTAGATTACTCTTATTAAAGGTACAGTTTGGGGTTTTTGTATTTGACATAGAATCCAGTGAAATAACTGGGAAGTGTTCTAGTGACTTCACTGAGGTATGAATTATGCCCAGTATGATTATATCTTAGCTCAAATGGCTGGTTCCACTCTTTGCTCTGGTAGAATATTGATTTCTATTTTTTTTTCTGATGAAAGCTGGGTTAACTAACCACTTATTGAGGGAAGAAATAGTTTGTGGCTATGAACTGGAAAAGCAGCATTTCATTTGCTTTAATTGGTACTTATTTGCATATGAACACATCACTTTAAGGCAATTTGTGGAAGTTCCTCTTAATGCTGTCCTTGAAAACTCATTTCCAGAGTTGGGACACTGTATCAAATACTTCAGCCCACAGGACTGCAATTATCAGCTGCAAAACACACATTGTATCTTTACCCTCTCATTGATCTTTAAGTTGTATAAAGCAGTCCACATTTCTATGAATAACTGAGCATTTATCACACATAAGCATTTCCTTACCTGTACGCTATAACTGTAGTTTTATAAACAGCTTGTTTGCCTATTAACAAAACAAAGCAAATATACCCCTATTCTTTCTAAACACTATTTTTTTTACTCAGATCTTCCCAGTGCGTTTTTCCTTGTATGTTCTATGTCACTGAGCAAAAGCAATGCATTGGCACATTGTAGTCCACACTGTGTAGGCTTGTAGAAATCTGTAACCCCATAAAATAATAGTAAAACAAGCCGCTTCTACTCAGTAAGTTAGCACAGAAACTCCAAATGCCATTCAAAAGGCCTGTATTTCCTGGTGCATTCACTTCTATCCCAGGGATTCTCATGGACAAGCCAAGAATCTGCAGACCTTTTGATGCTTGTACACATGAATGCTTTCACACGCCAGAGCCACGCAGCACAGGTCAGTTGTCACGTTCCTAAGTGTTTGCAAGATTCAGCTATACGTAAAATGACAGGTTTTGATATTTCTTGTGCAAGGAGATGGTTCCAGACACTTCTATACTTTCAACCATTTCCAGGCTCTTACAGGTATTATTTTTAACATATGTTCCCAGATGACAAAGTTGTTTGGAAGTATCATTGAGATTGAAAAAATATTAGAACACTAAACTCAGAAGCCTCAGGTTGAAGTTATTTCTACTTTCTGGTTTTGTTTGTTTACTTGGTTAGTCTTTGTTGTGGTTGTTTTTTTCTTTCTTTTGTTTCTAACTGAAAGTGAATCTAATTAATATTTTTAATTTTTCTATTTCTGGAAGTCAGAGTTTCTGACTAATGACATTCTTAAGGGTAATTATTTAATTTTCTGTTCCCTGAGTTCTCATCTAAATATTGCTACCTTTTGTATATTACTTTTTTTTTAGTTAAATACTGCAGTAATATCATCTATGTTTTTTCTTGAGTGTTTTTTCTTTTTTTTTTAAATCCACAGTATCTTAGAATTTATAAAGAAGTAAGTATGGCTAGGTTTAGGAAATCTACAGGTTGCTCATAATACATTCTCTTTTTAAAAGTGTCTCCTAAGGGCAAAAGCCATTAATACTAACCATTTAATGAGAACAGACAGTGTCTTAATTGTATATTTTCCTCAAGAGTAGTTTGCACTTTGCCCTCAACACCTAGGTGATTATGCTTTCTAAATATTCATTGTACATGAAATATAGGATGGTTTTAGCTGCATTTGT
>VZTM01009073.1:0-102330 GCA_013400555.1 Jacana jacana
AAAATCCAAATCCAGCAATAAATGAAACAATAAACTTGCTGAATTCCCCACCAAAGAATACTTCATTCACTATCCTACTTCCACAAGCAAAGAGATGGGTGTCCTGAGGAAAATACAAGCACTGAAGGAACCCTGCCTCAGGAAAAGAAGCAAGCTCAGGAGACTCGTGGAGAAGATGTCACTTTGTCTAAAATCTGCATGGCTTGGACGAATGGGGTAAATGGATGTTTTAAGACCTAGCTATAATAAAAAACAACAGCATCAATCATTATATTGCTGNAGCATCAATCATTTTATTGCTGCTGCAAAAAGGTGTTTCTCTTTGCCATGTGGGAAAACTGATCCTGATTGAAATGCATTGCCCATGGAAATTCTGCATTCTCGGCAAAGACATTCCATGGACCACAGTGAGGATCCCACCTGGTCTCCCAGTTTTGTCTGGTGGTCCACAAGACACCAGTAAGCATTTCACTTTGGTCTGCTGAACTTCATTAAGCTGTAAAATGTAGATGTTGGGGTGCGTGTGTTTGTTTATTATTATTACAAATTTAGTAATAAGGCTAACATTGCAGAGAACCCTCTGTAACTTTTGGGTTATTGGCCAGGAGATGAGAACAACCAGTGATGAATGGTACTCAATCACACCCATTTTTACCCATTGAGTATATGTAAGAATTCACTTGGAGAATTTGGATATTATCAATTAAACAGAATGGTACAAAATTCTGTGATAGAAATAAACTATTGCCTATTTTTGTTCTCCTTGTAGAGTGATATCCATCATTTTCAGCAGGAAACCAGGGCTACATCTTTTTCAAAGATAGCTCTTTGGAATTAATTACTCTCATGTTAGACTAAGTGACGAAACAGGTAGGGTAACAAGAAATTTTTGTCTTACAGCTTCTTAGATTCAAGTTATTCTCCCAACCTGACTGACAGTATACCATTTAATCACTATTACAGCCAAGACATTTTAAAAAAAAAACCAACCCTGTATTTTTCACTGCTAGTTATGTTTAATTCATTTTTTAATTGCTGGGTTAATTTTTTAATGCCAACAAAAGACAGGTGTTGTGACTGTTCGAGCCAAATATATATAATCAGAACTCAATGCAAGCATACTGCTCAAGATTCGGTTGGAGTTTCTTCTGTCTGATGGCATCGTATCAAACGTGACAGCTGCTCTTCAGTGCCTGATGTCCAGCCCACCTAAGGTAGAGCTGCTACATCTCGTGAGTTTGTGTGTTGTTTTGCTGATAGTCAGAACTGGCAGGCAGTTAAAATCTCCGCTGCAACATTAATTATTAAGCTGTTTCCCAAGATGTCAGAGCAAAGATGGCATTTGCAAAATGGCTGTCAACATTTTGACTGAAAAATACTAGTTTAGCTTTATTAACCACTCTCTCTACTCTGATTGTCAGGAAACAGCAAAAGGCAAGGCTTCATAGCATATCAGCAAACCTGTGGATGCTGCCTGACGAGCCCTCTTTTTGATGAGTCTTCTTTTTGACACTTTGCAAAGAAAAGAAAACTGAGCCACACCTGCTGACACAGACGAGCGTTGTGGCTCAGGGTACAGCGATAAATCAGGTTAAATGAGAAAGCTGGTTTATGGTGTTCTCATCCTCCAGCAAACTCTTCCCACCTTCTGCTACGGTTTGTTGCCTGTCTTAGTTCTGCAGATAAAACTCTTTATTGGGTCATAATATAGACTGGATCTTTAAAAGCGACGTGCATCGCAGGGAGGGTGAGAGCAGCAGACAACCAGAAGGGTGAGCAGCTACAGAAGGAAAGACTAAGGGCCAGCATCAGTCATCCTGGATTTGCTAAAAACCAGCTGAAAATCAGCAGCAGAAATTTGATGATCCTCACAAGAGCTGGCAGCCATTTAAATAGCAGACGTAACCTCCAAAAACTTTCAGAGGCAACCTTAAAAACGACAAAATAGTTGTCATGTGGGATTTAGTCCTACTGAAACCAATTAGATAACATCTTTTGTATGCCACATGACATGGGCTTTCAGGTGAAGCAGGTGTAACGTGGCCTTATATATCAGTTTAAAAAAGCCATGTGTGAAAACCTGCCAGCAAAACTGTCCGTCAGCAGTGTTTCAAAAATCATCTCACCGGCACAGGTGAACTTACCTGCCAGAGTTTCCATACTCAAATGTTCATCAGGAAGGAGGGGGACCAATTTTACCCATTTAAAATGCCTTTAAAATGTGGCACAGCATACAGAACCAGACATAAAAACAGCACGTCCAGCATACAACAATAACCCCACATATGGAAATTAATTAAGGAAAAATACCTTCCAAAAGATTGTGATCTCCAACAAGAGAAAACTATAAAGAGAAGACAATTTCTTATGAAACTCTTGCTCTAAAGCAAGTTGCCAAATTAAAATGAAAATGGAAAACAAGGTCTAAAATAACTGGATGTTTTTCCTGACTATTATATTGCTGAAAACAGATGTGTTTTCGAGTCTCTGGCAAAAAAAAAATTAGAAAGGTCCCTTTTTTAGGAGTAGAGCTGCACATAGAGACATCACCAATGATTTGTGAGGTGAGCCCAGTATGAAAGAGAATATTTAACCACAGAATAATCTGCTCCCCTTCCTTTTAGTAAAAGGGTGCAAAAGGAAGCAAGCAGCTACTGGGCCCTGTCTTTCAGCTGAGCCATCTGACAAAAATGCAGTTGTGATGACAAGAGAAGTAGGACAATTAATTGCCAGACTGAAAGCAGACTCTGGCTGGAAAAAAAAAAAGGAGGGAAGAAGAAAGTTTGTGTTAAGGAACTGTCGGGGTGGATGTGGGATGATTGATCAAGTCAGCGTCATAATGTCTCAGAGGCTCAGGAAGGGGACATGGAAAGACAAAGGAGTGAATTTATTTTTAACTCTGTGCTTTTTTTTTTCTTTTTTACTTCCTAGGACAGAGAAAAGGTGGGGATAGAGGTGGAAGAAAGGACATCTTTGGCCAAATCCTGTACACATCTGCTTGTGTCTGATTCTTTTCCTGTCGCTCTTTTTAGGGTGAAAAAAAAGATTAAAACATACACCCTAATATGTCCGTTTTTAAAAATAGGTAAAGATACAAGACTTATTTGAAGCTGTTGCCATGGAGAAGCTGTTCAACTGAAGAATAATTACTAGGGCAAAATCACATACAATATGGGGATTGATCCCTCAGCTTTTACCCATGCAAAACTCCCACTGAAGTCAATTTGTTATCACACATTTTTAGTAAGCTTGGGAAAAGAAAAAGTCTTCATACTTTGCTCCTACTAGAAGAAAAAAAAATTAAAATAATTTTGTTTGTGTAACACAGCAGAGAGGATAAGCTTTTTCAGCAAAAGTCTCTTTTCTAAAGAAGACCCTGCAAGCCACCTCCTAGCACAGGTGGCACGTTTTCACTCTTAGGATCAAAGAAGCTAATTAATGAGCAGTAATTTTTTAGTACATAGTAGTACTCTTTCCCGTACTATCAGAAATATTGCAGAATGTGTACCTGAAACAAAAATGAGGTCCCTCTTTTTTATTTAATCAAAAATAATAATTGCAAATCCAAAGAGAAACATTTTCAGGCAGGTTCCAGCTGGCTGCTGATGCTGACTTGCAGAAAGAAGCAACGTTTCTTTGTCCTGAACACACACAACTCCAAAATTAGAATTTTGTCACTTCAAATAATGGTGGTTACACAAAGACTCCTAATGCTTTTAACTGCACCTTGCACAGAAACTCCAGCAGATTAATTCCCCCCTCACCTGCATTGCCTTCTCTACTCTTAACTTACCCATCCTCAAAGCAAAGCTCCGGGTCCAGGAGCGTTCTCCTCCCAGCCCTGAAGGCAACGCTCTCTGAGCTCGCTTGCTGTTACATTGCTCAAAAGACACCCATGGCTTGGTTCTTCGATAATACACTACAATATCATCTTGCTGAAAGGGCATGTCGTTCCATCCCTTTTAGAATCTGTGGTACCAAGAGAGACACAGAGACACATCTCTGCTAGTTATCTCTTTCTATTAATCTGCAGAATAGTGGGATAACAGCTACCATGCAGCCGGCTGAAGCACAGCCCACAGACAAAATTACCCCACTGGGCCATGCAACACAGCCTTCCTAATTTTTCCAGGGTGCTGGGTCATAAATCCATGGGGCTGTAGATATGGTAGGTGATGGGATGCCTTTCGTGGATGACTTGCTGGGACCTGGCACGACCTGCCTGAGCCCCAGCACTCTGGTATGGGTGAATGTAGCTGCCAAAGTTTGCTCCTTTTCACTCCAAGCATGTCACAGTTCAAGCAAGACAAACAGGACAAAAGTAACCCTCATCCTGGAAAACATGGAGTGTTTACGCTGCTACAATTCGAGCTGTACAATTACATTGGTGTAATTACATCAGTAAATTTCCCAATGTGGAAAAGCCTTTAAGCCCCTTGACTCCAGTCACTGCCAAATACCCAGAACCTCTCAATGGCCTGTTCCCAAAGCAGCAATTACTATTTACAAAACATCTCTGGAAAATAAGGACAATACTTAGAGAGATGATGATCTTAAAACCATTCAAATGGATCTTTCCGCCGTGTTTTCCTCTATTATAGACTACGCATGGATTAGATTGTGGTTAACACCCTATGATCATAACACGCCCAATGGGCCTATTTCTCTTCTCCAATATCCATTCCAGAGGAAGGATAAAATCATTAAAAATTGGGATCAGGCTTAAATGACGCGTGATCCTCATCCTGCAAACTAATCCTAAAAGGAGGGTGGGGTATATGGATTCCCAGCAGTGGTATGAAATCCAGCATTACCAGCTGTAGGGCTGTTAGGAAGTCAGGCCTGACCCAGTAGCCACGTCACCCAGGACTCTCAGCTTATCCCCTGCGTTGTATATGGAAGACACTTTCCCACAATCTTAAGCAATCTAATGGTAATGGTACTATATTGAGGGAAACCTTAAATAAACACACACAACCCAGTAATAAGAACAAGATGATTTTTTCTTGAATTACCCCAATTAAAGCATCAGTTATTACCTTGTACAGCAGTAGAGAGCACAAAATTTAATTAATTAAGCTGAAGGCAATGATACTTATTTTAAAACCCTCCGTGCAGTTAGATTGGTAGATCAGCTCAGTGAAGCAGTAAATACTCAGCGCTGAAGGAGGCATCAAGCCCATTCATCGGAGCCTGCAAGCGGATGGCTGGCTGGGGTAATCCATCCCTCTGCAAACGAGCAAACATCCTATAGGTGTCTTTGTGTTCTCCTCACAACCGGAATGATAGACAAAACACCAGTTGCCCTCTATGTCAAACTGCGTGATGTGAGGAGTAACCATCATTGGTTTGAGCCAGATGAGGCAAAGCTGAGGGTGGGGGTACAAATGTATATTTTATCATTACAAAAGCGTTGCATGCCATTGACAGCAACAAAAATCAGGTAAATCGGACTGATTTATATGATTATGGAGCATTAAAGGCCTGGCTGCTGTCAGAGATGAGCCCTCAGCAGTACCCAGGAACTAAGTAAGGCACTATCAAAGCTCCAGAGGCATGCTGAGCTTAAAGAAAATCAGCAGTAGGATGGTATCTAAGCTGAAAACTAATAGATAAGAAATTTATAAATTAACTACAGTCTTAATGAGCTATGCTTAAAAGAAAGGAAATCAAACCAGAGGGAGGAGGAACTAACAGCATTATTCACTACTATTTTTGTAAAATGTTATAATGTTTGCACAGACACTGAGGAAGCCATCCCAACACAAGCACCCAAACTGACATGGAGAAGATGGGACAGGAGACG
Source organism: Jacana jacana (assembly GCA_013400555.1). Lineage (NCBI taxonomy): Eukaryota > Metazoa > Chordata > Aves > Charadriiformes > Jacanidae > Jacana > Jacana jacana. The sequence goes on from VZTM01009073.1 coordinate 5,807, forward strand.
TGCTGAGGAGGGCAGCTTGGTTCACATCCATGAGGTGGCTGCTCTGCTGATGCTAAAATAAGAAAATCGTGAGGAAACCAACCAGAAAACCCATCACGATATTTACAAATTCTGTCCACTAAGAGAAGGAAGGCCCAGATGGTGCAAACTCCAAGAAAAAGTGTGGCACAACCAAGGCAGATGGCTGAGTTGGAAAGGAAATATCTCTTTCCACTGAAAACAAACCGGTGGAAGAAGCAGACAATGGAGGGGCTGTGTCCCGAAGCGTGGCTCCTGGACTGTCTACATGCTTCCACACCTGGTTACTCAAAAGCCACCAGGGATCAGCCAGCAAACCACCCTGAATGGTCCCTACAGCAATAAAAAAAGGTTGTTTTCTGTGCCACTTCTGCCGTGGCAGAGCGTAAGAGCAGTTTTGATGCAAACTGAAATAAGCTGCTATGAACAGAAATAGCTGCACATCTATTTCATCTAGTTTGGGTAAAGCAGCATAAACCTGTTTGCCAGCCACCACCCTGAAAAGAAGCCAGAGTGCCAGGAAAAAGGAGTGGAGGAGAGTAAGAAAGGAGGCTGGTTATCACTGGGGGAGAGGGAGAGACAGAGCAGGTGGAACACAGGGGTTTGCCTTTAAGAGGATAGTAAGGCATGGCAACGTGGTAAAGGAAAGGGATGAGGTGATCAGGGAAAGAGAAACGGCAGTGAGATGTCTAGAAGAGAAAAACTTTTTGAAGAGTACAAGAAATAAAAAACAAAACAAAACAAAAAACCAAACAAAGGGTGGACAAGAAGAAAAGCAACAAGGGAAGGATCGAGCCTGGAGCAACACTTGGTGTCCTACTGGGGAGTGACATTGGAGGTGTCAAGAATGGAGAGCAGGTGATCTGATTCACATGCTAGTTCTGTACAGCAGGTGGTCAGCAACAGCAGGGATGGGCTCAAAAGGCACAAAGGTGATGGGAAGTTCTCTTGGGAGTTCTATACACACCTAGGGTAAAAATGCCTGATGTAGGAAATCAGGGAGCAGCAGCCTATGACTTATTGTTTTAGAACTGGCAGTAGTAAATATTCTTGTTGGCGTAACTGAGAGTACCAGAGACATGACATTACAATGCTAGCAAGCTGGCATTTAGGAAAGCACTTTTCTATTTATAAGATAGCTTTTCAATGAATAAACACAATGAAAATAAAATGCATACATGCATTTAGTGCTGTGGAAATAAGATTATTGAGAAATACGCATGGAAATGAACTGGTAAGTTACACACAGTTAAAGATTTCCTGATTTGCATTCTCCCATGATTTTCTGCTGACAAGTCTATAAAACCAATAGACAAACAGACTTGAAATATTGCTGACAAATTCCCAGAAGCCCAAATAGCACATTTCTCAGAGCTGATATCTAGCTAATACAGACAGAGAGGAAAGCAATTAAATAAAAAAATAAAAGCGATCTCATTCCTCAAATGACTCATTTCTCACTTTAAAGGAGTATCTTTCCTCAGCATCCACCACTCTTTAATAGCTCCTTCACACTGACATCCCTTCAGGTCACTAAAGGATAACAGGCCCTAGCTCTTTTCAAGATCAATTCTTGCCCCATATCCCATGTGGAGAGCCTGGTGTCGCCTTTTGCTATACAAAGCTGACTCCTCCTCCAGCCTGAGCTTTTTGATTCTCTCCCCCCTCCCAAGGGACTATTTTTGACATCTTTTATCACGGATTTCTTCTGTCACAAAGCACTTGTTGAAGCTCCGGTGTATCAGCTATTCCATTAGAGCACAGAGCCATCTCAGGTTAATTTGCAGATGGCCACTTGGTTTTTGGAAAAGCCAAGGTGCCCAGGGCTTGGCAGTGGGCTAGCTTCCCACTCCAGCATTATCTGTGATGAGAACAAGTACTGCGGTACTTGCTGTGTCTGGTGCACAGATTTGGGTTTGTGCTTATGCCTCCCAAAGGAACTTTAATGCTCAGAGATAATTAACCTATGGACCTTTTGACATTATTTGCAGCCGAAATACGTTTTAGATGTTCACATGGGCCCTACGAGCATAATATTTGAGAGACAGCCCATTCTTCTAGCCAATGGACACGTGAAAATATCTTCCCATGACTGCTTCCACATAACAGCCCTTTTCACTTGCAGTAAAAAGCTGAGTTCCCCACATTAGCATTTAAAGTCTTTGTTTTAAGTCCTATTTGGAAACACGGGCAAAAGTCCCCACCGTTATTGGATAAAGGAATGTTACATTTCTCCAGTCCAGAGTGGCTTTTTTGCTTTGGAGATCTAGAAATAGAAGGATCTGGATACCAAGAAGCCTATATGAATGCCTGTTCCTGGAAGGATAAATAATATCACTGCAACAGACGCTTAAGTATTCCCATTTAGATGAGACATTTCTATCATTACTAGAGATATCTTGCATTCTGATTGCAGGGCAGAGAGAGGTTGTAAAATGGTGATTTTACTGTTCTGCCAGATAATACAGTAGGAAAAGTAACAATTCACATGTCAATCTTTGCTCTATCTCTTTTTATTTCAGGACAACAAATTATTACAAAGTGGCACAAGCAAGCAATTTAGTGAATCAGGAAAACTAGGATCCTAATGACTACAACTGAACTAATCAACAGCCCCTAAAAATCAATGAAAGCATGGGAATAAAGTGAAAGACAAACTGAATTATGTTCTTCAAAAGTCTACTCCCCTCTTTCCTTTTAAACTGGGTTTAAAAGCTTGCTTTGTTAATTACTTGTATAGTTGTGCTTTTGAAAACCAAATTGGACCATGCCCTTGGCTTTGTGCCAAGTATGGAACTTGGGGTGGTAGGTGTTTTTTTGAATAGACAACATAAAAGCATTTTGTAACAGATTTTGGAGGTTTTATTGTTGTTTTGAGGAGCTGGGGGTTTTGTTTTGTTTTTTTTTTAAAGCTTTTCAGCACTTAACACAGTCCCTGGTTCAGTATCAGAATGGTGTAACAGTGGCTACTTGCCAGGGGCTGCAGTAACAGGGCTACAGCCAAGGCAATGTGGCACTGCACAGCCGTGTACCCACCCCTGCATTTCTCAGGCTGCATTAGGATCTGCCAGTTGCAGCAGACCGTACCTTTTTTCAAAGTGTTTATCAAGTAGTTAAACGTTAATATTGTCAATATGTCTTTCACCGAGATGATTGCAATTATTCATTTCTCTGAAACTCCCTTCCCCACCCCCCCAGCATTTAAATAATTTATGCAAGGAGTCTTGAAGTTAGAGACTTAATCATGAATAGTCTTTCAAAACACAGTATTATAGCCCACAGCGCTGTGACTAGAATTAGGCATATGCATAAAGTCAATTTAATACTTGGTCTCTGTGTCAATCTAGTGCTGCAAAAATGCCCAAATGTGACTATCATGGGTAACAGAAGGATTTTTATATCCTTTTTTTTTTCTTGAAAAAGAATATCTTAGAATTCACGTGTATGTAAATTCATTCCAGTAATATTTTGTCCTCAATTTATCAAGATTTTGTTGAACCAAGTATCACTGGAAAATAAGAAAAATTTCCCCTAGATACGGCAAGGTCCAGCTTCAGCTACTGGATTCATAAAAAAATGCCCAAGGGCACTTGGAGCTAAAGGCTGCACATGCAAACCCATCCTGTAAAAGTGACATGATTGAACTAATGGAGGATCCAAAAGCACATGGCGTTCTTCTAGTTCAGAAAAGTAAAACCAGATTAATTACTTTGTAAGTAATGAATACATGAAATGCAAATGAAACTGCAGAAAGGCTTCCCAGTGCCCTGTTACCCTGCAGGTCTCTCCTTTCTGTCCTGAGCAATTTTCTGGAGTGGGATCAGAGTGACAACCACCTTCTGGACCCCAAATCCCTAAGGAGACAAGGTTTTGGGTGCAGCATGGAATGCAGCATGGAGAATATTGGGAAGCAGTTTAAATGGCTGCAAGGAACAAATGCATGAGAAAACCCATTGACTGATGTGACTAGAGGACTGTAGGAGAGTGGTCTCAGAGGGGGATTCTGGTTTTATCTCTTATAGTAGTGCTTTTGAAATAATCTGGGATTTGTTCAAGGCAAAGATGTGATAATGCCCATTTTTGTCAGGAAGGATTGGAGGATGGTAAGAAGGTTCCATAACTTCCCAAAGGACCAGACAGGATTCAAAGGCAGGAGTTTCTAGAACTTGCTTCCCTGGGTTTTGATGTCAAAAGGCAAGCATTTGCTTGACTTTTGTGTGCCGACACATGCCTCCCAAAATTAAGGGGAGAACAGTGTAAAACTTTCAGCCCAAGAAAGTGGACTCCCCAGAATCCTAAGGAAAAAAGGCTTCTTGCATTTTCAAAAGAAAAAAAAAAAAGATGAAACAAACTTTCTGAGATCTAAGGGCCACCACAGATTAACAAAGTATTAGGAAGGCTGAAGTCCTGTGTTCCAAAGACCCAAGCAGTATGTGCTGCTTAAATTAAATATACAACCAGACTCTTACAGCTATCAAAAGCTGCTTATTAAATTAAATAAACAAAAGCTGATTAATAAGGCACTTGGTGTTAAATGGTTAGCCTCCTGCTTGCTCTGCAATGTTCATTCTACAACAATAAATGAAAAATCATCATGCCTAAGCATGCCTAAATCTGGGCTATAAGGATTCTTAATATATTCCTGCAGTGAGGCAGACTGAACAAAGAATTGCAGACATGAAAGAATGATACAGCATATACTAATGGAAAATTTGAAGCAGTGTTGCAATTAACATGAGGTCTATTCAACTCTCAGTGAGGAAATAATGAAATTTGTTAGAAGTTTTCCTTTGTGGCCAAGATGAAATAGGATTCAAGGGTCCTACTATCTAGAGAAGAGTTTCACAGTGGTTATAAAAACTGAAGAAACCTGAGGCTACAAGTGTCTGCACGCACCAAGGTTGCTCCCTGTGCCCCTCAGTGGTGCAGATGAGGACTCTAATCCCAGTCTGGTCCTACCTAGTCAGGTCTGCAGCTGGTTCCTTTCAAGAAAGAACTGGTCAGAGAAATCCCATCCAGGACAGAATGCTGCAACTATCCCTTTAGCTTCTACTGTAACTAAATCAGGCTAGTCCTCCCTTTTCTACACCCAGTATTGCCAGAAAGGTTCAAAGTCTTTCTTGAACAGCCTGAATCTCAAATGACAGCGTACATAGCACATAGAGCCCACCTAGACTAGAAGTGAAATGCATGTATCGGCACGGTACTATAACCAGTTACTTCAAATAACTAGGGTAAGCAATAGAGTGCTTCTCCGAGATGGCCATGATGCTTTGGAGAGTCCACCCAGCAGGCACCAGCATGCACAGCACTGCTTTTTTCTTGACAAAACTGAGCTTTATTCCTCCTGCAGCAATTAGTGTGTGTATATTGAAACCCATGTTTCAGGAATTCATTGTGTGGAAAAGAAATGCTGTAAGGAGGATTAGGCTCATGTGTGCAGGATGCTGAGCTTTCCCAGCTTGAAACAGGAACTATGGACCCTTCAGTATCCTCCTTTCAAGAACACTTGCTTGAGTCCAACTCACTCAGAGAAATGTGCATATCGATTGCATAAACCAAACAAAACTACCCAAGCTCACACTTCCCTTCCCAAGGAGCAGGAAGAAAGAAAAATAAATAGTAGATATTAACCATGTTGCATAATACACACTGAAAGAAGGTTTTTCAGGTGCAGTTGTGGATGTGGCTACAAAGATCTGTAGAGAATAGGAAGAACAATGTGGATGCAATCACCCCTGAGATCAGGTCCTTGCTTGTTGTATAGTTAAATGAAGTTTCCAAGACCTTTTAGTTCAAAAATAATTGTTTTAGGACTCACAGGAAAATTACTAAGAAGCAAATTATAAATGTAGTCTGCCCTAGCTACTCTATAACAACTCTGTGAGGACATCCAGAGCACAGAAAGCATAGGGCAGAATATTCAACTAACTTATATTGTAAAACAAAGACAGAAAATCAACTGGTGTGAGGGTTCCCAGACAGAACAGCAGCATAGGTAGAAAGAGCACTGAGATTTTGCAAAGAAAAACACTTCTGTTAATGTTAAATAATGAGGCTGTGGTAGATAAATAAATAAGTTATTAGAATGAAAGGTTATTTAAATAGTCAGGTAGTTGTTTGTTGATGATTTCTGAATAAAGGAAAAAGTACAAGGCAAAGGCCAAGTGTTATTTTTTTTCCTTTCAAAAGCAGTGCTCTGCAATTCAAATTGATCCTTGTCATGACCAACCAAAAAGGGGAGGTTCTAAATGTTGGTTTTGTATAAGCCATTCTTCAGCTGGTTAAAAAGGACAAAACCCACAACCAACAGCACAGTCTGATTTCTAAGAAAGAGTAACAATTACCCATGAGTTTTTTAACAATCTTTATATGCTGATTACAACCGGTGGGTGGAAAGATTGCTTCGCCTCCAACACAGGATGAAAAGTGGCATCTCCTAAAAGCTGGGACCTTGGCACTGAAGAAAAGCTAAGCCAAACCAATTTACAGTTAAACCCACCAAGAAACCACGGGAATAAGTAACAAACACAATAACCTGTTCCTCAGTGGGATGGTGACAAGATCTCCACACTGTAGTAATGAGGGAGGTAATGAGTGAATGCAGGGGTGAAATGCCCATCACAGCCTATATGCTAAAATTTGAGTCTGATGAAAGAGGAAAAGAATTGAGGGTCAGCCAGTTATCCATTCTTCACATGCACTGAACAGAAAAAAAGTCAAGGAAGATCTAGCCTCTCAAACATGGCAAAATACTCCTGTCTTGAGATGGAAGCTGTCTGTATAAAGTATCAATAGCAGCCATAAAAGGACTGAGCCCTGTGTGAGATGTGACATGCAGCCTATATGCTCTATCTGCTATGTTTCAGCTGTGAATCCAGCAACTGGGAAATAACATCTATTTGATTACGACTGAATGCCCTGGAGTATGTTATTGCTCCTATGAAATTGCTTTTTCATTTTTTTTTTTCCATAAATGTATCACCAAAAGAGGTATCCTTCCATCATTAAAAGTAGTTCACATCCAATTAAAAATTGGTCTTCCAAGGGAGTTCCAAAATCAGGGCTTGGACTTGATTTGATATCCCAGGCACTATATCAAGAGACTGAAGAACAACTCGTCCTCGTTTTGCATGAGTCACATCCTCCCAGCATCCATACGCTTAGGCATTCCTCTAAAGAGAAAAAAACCCTATGCTAATTTCTAGGCATATGATCCTCCTCTGGGGTTTTTTTGCTCTGTTTAAGATTAAGTTTTTAGAGTTATAATGGATATTGCATCATCAGACTAGCTTTAATATGTAAAAAGAAAGGCTAATTATATGCTGTTTGGTGGTGGTAGTAAAAATATAAAAATCAAAGCTGTTTTCTTTATCTTATTTTCCCTTTGAATCCTCATGGCTCAGGGAAAGCAGAGTGTTGACAGCCCTGGGCTATGAAGAAATGCAGGGTGAAATTGGCCCCCATGCAGACTGCAGGCAATGGGCTTCTGCACAACTTTCTCAGGATTGATGTACTACTGCAAGTTTAATTTTCATCTCCGAGAAGTAGAAAAAAGCTCCAGAGACAACATGACCCAGCTTTCCCCATCAGGGAGACCCATTCAACCAATCCCATACTGCATTCCTTGGAAATTGCCTGTAAAACACAGGGCAGGGGTGGCTGACTTTGGAAAAGTCTGCAAACATCACTTGCCTTGGGGCATGGTGTGAAGCAGAGGGCTCTGCCCTGGCCATACTGCTCTCCTGTGCCTGTGAAGCAAATGTGGACAACACAAGGCCTGGGATCAACTCAACATGAGAAGGCATTTTGCATATCTTCAGAGCCCAGTTCTGGTCAAGCCACCATGAAGATCTGGGCTGGAAGAGCTCTTGCAACCCAAGAGGCTTTGTCACACAGTCTGGAAAGGGAAAGGATTCTATTTTTAAGGGATTGTGCCAATTGATTAAAGGCTAATGCCCATTATTTCCCATAATTTTTCGTGTTTTCCCAAGTTCTAAAGAAATTTCAAGACTCTTCCAGCATCCTGGGGGGTTTATTTAGAGTGCTAAGGAATCAAACTGGGCAGACTGTGGGAGTTCAGCACTGTGGGGAAAACTCCTCTCATCTCAACGCCAATGTTTTCTAAACCGGAGCCAAAGGCAAAGCTCTTCGTTGTACATCCACCAAATATCATAGTTTCTCTGAATTGCAATTTTTATATTCCAGTTAATCTCTAACAAAATAGATTCTGACATTCCTTCTTCTGATGCAATGGTTGTAGCCGGGTAAATCATTCTGGCTGGACTTTGGGATTGTGTCTCCATCCAGCATGATGTCCAGCCATCTTCAAAGTATTGACTAAACCCCCTAAATACTCATAAAATGAACCATACAGTGTATAAGCTACACAAACTGTGTTCTACTTTTAAGAAACGGGTAGATGAAGAAAATAACATGGATTCACACACCCAAATACACACATAAACTCATGTCTCAGTAGCTTCAGCAGTTTTTCCTATATTTGATATGACAGACAAAGGAATAGATGTAGGAACAACAAAGTGAACAATGCAAAAAGTAAATCTATCTTAGATAAGGAACACAAACATGCATTATTTTGGCAGAGCGCTCTCCAAATTTAGTTTGGGTTTGTTTTGTATATTGATTTTGTAATTCCCCTGCAATTCCCTATCCTAAGGTAGACAGAAAAGTTACTTTTTAAGAGAGAGTTTAAATGAATTAAAGAAGTTGCTGAGGAAACAGAGGTATCATGCAGCTTCATGGCAAGTGCCTGCAAGCAAAGACAGGCTAACGTAGATCAGCAGCTTTCTCTCTGCCATAAAATAAAGAGCACAGACAAACATCCTCAGAGCTGAACTAAACTACCCCCACAAAAAATTACTCCAGCCTCCCAGGGGAACAAGACATAACCACACCAAATGTCTTAAGTGCCTATTCGTGTAAAAGGATGACATACCAGCACTGTGTAAATCCTGCTCACCTGCTTGCTCCTCGTTTACCAGGTGATTTACTGGAGCAAATTGCAGCATGACTACCTGATCTCTGCACAACAATGAGTGTTTAATATCCCTCTGCCAAGACGGGGTCAGCTTTAGTGCTCACATTGGGCACTCAGGCTAATTCAGGTGCATCCCACATCCTCCCCAAGGCACTTATATGCCTCCTTTCACCGTGTGAACACTTTATGCACCACAAACTAATTATTCTGCTGTGTATCTGCCTCTCCCCAGCCCTCTAAACCACCCAGGAACGCAAAGAGAAGACAAACTCATTTCAAAGTTCTGACAAATGAAAGTTACCCTTGTTTTAGGCTTTTCCATCACCAGTCAACAACTCCAGATATGAATAGCCTGAAATAACTCCCAAATTCAAACCCCACAAACTCAACTGAGCTGACAGGCACCGCAATTGCTTAACTGCTCTCATAGCACTAGTATTAAATTGATTACCTTTGTTAATCACCCTGTAATCCTGCCTGCTCCAGGTATGCTCGTTTGGAGTGATTAGGCTGCAGGAAACATTTCTGCCCCATTCCTGATGGATGCACAGGAAAGGACATGTATGCACTTTGTGATCATCTTCAGCAGAGGTGATCCAGAATACATGCGAGGAATAGAACGGCTGAAGAATATGTCAATTTTCCATAGCAATATTCCCCAAAACTACTCCTTTTATTGAAACAAAATTCCAGAAGCCTGAAAACCCAAATGCTTCTGCTCAAGTTTTGTAAATATTCTGAAACTCTCCATTCAACAGAATTTATTAGTTTTTAGGTAACAGATTATCTAAGAAGCTATGTTGTTAGTACACACACCTAGTCAGAAGGCATTTGTGTTGTTTTGGCTCAGTGTAGGGAGAAAAGGTAGACATTGATTTATGCTGCCAGTTACTAGGAAAAAGAATTTTGCTAAATTCATCATTTGACTGACTAGAAGCAAATTAGTAGGAGGTTAAGATTCCAGCTTTTGATATTGTCTTCTAGGAAGAAAAGAACTCAGAAAAGGCAGGTTTCCCAACTAAAGACTTTAAACATTGATTTCAGAAGCTCACATATTTCTAAACTGCACTGTCAGGAGGAGGTTTTTTTAATGCAAATGCATATAATTCATATTATTCTCAGAGAACAGAGCGATTAATTGCACAGGAATGAAATTAATTCCGCTTTAGTGCATCTGGCTCTTACAGAGAGCCTCGTTCTCCCGATGCATCTTTCCACACCTGGGGCAGAGCAGGACTTTCACCCCTGCAGCTCAGTAACGCAGGTCATAAAGAAAAACGCACACCAGGAGCAGAGGGGCCGGTGCTGTGCCTTCCCCATGACACCTAGACTAAAGCTGGCAAATGCACAGCTACCAGGCTTGCATCTTTCCTGGGGCCTGTGATGTACCTTCAGTGACCCGGGTAGCGTTTCTTCACACTGATACTTCTGTCTGCCCCTGAGGAGAGATGCTCCTGGGAACAGGAACGCATGTGGCTTACATGCACTCTGTTTGCACAGCGTATCAGGGAGGAAAGAGTGAAAAGACAGCTCTTGCTTGGAGACCAGAGCAGTGCCAAGGCTGAGAAGGGATCTAGAAGCTGGCCTACAGTCCTCCCAGAAAGGGTCTATTTTCAAAAAAAGGTTCAAATTCACCTGTCATAGAATCATAAAATTGTCTAGGTTGGAAGGGACCTTTAAAAATAGGTCCAACCATCAATGCAACACTGCCAAAACCACCACTGAATCAAAGCAGCCTCCTTTTCCAAAAAATCCTTCCCATCGTAGGTCTCTGCCTGCCCTTGCTAGAGGCTGAGTGCTTCCACAAAGGTACCTGCCCTCAACAGCTCTTTGAAGCAAGACTAGGACTGTCAGTGGTAAACCCCATGGGTGAGGGAACAGAAAAGAGCAGCTAGAGGTGAGCATGCAGAGTGGGAACTTCTTCATGTAAAGATAACACAAGCATCATTTGTGAAATACCACCACTTACCCAGCAATACTGAAAAGGGCTAATTCTACAAGTATTCTCTCCATTTGGAGTGAAGTTAGGACACGGATATTATGCTTCTTTTCAGATCTGCAAAAAACCAAACCAAAGCAAAATACCCAAACAGTCCTTTGCACAAAGGGAAAATTTCTGTAAACTATGAAATGAAGTGAACTGGGATTTATCAGGCACCAAAGAGACAACTACAGTACCAGGCATCGCCACCTGATGTACAGTGCCCCAGTCAATGTTCATTATCCCTGTGGTACAGGAACCCACCAACAGCCACCGAGATAAAGCACCAAGCTTATTCTCCAATTCTCAATGTGTTGGTTAAGTTAAATCTGATTTCTGTGCAGGCAAAGGCTTTAAACTACTGGGACACCCTCTTTATAGAAATGCATTGCAAGGCCTGGCTAATAAGCTCTGAAAAAAAGCCACAACCAAACACCTGAAAACTACACCTATCAGATTTTTTCGGGAGGTGGCTTGCACCACCCAGCATGAATGCATTTGGAGTTTAGCTTCATTTCAAGCTGAAGCAGAAATCAAGAGACAACCCTAACTATTTTGCTTTTTGATATGCAGAACTAGTTTTATTTACTATATTGCTCCCAGATATTTCCCTCCATCCCTTCCAGAGAAAAAATAAAAATCTTTTGAATTATATTCTGAAGGGACAGATGGTCTCATCACTGAGTTACAACAGGGCAAATATTTGAGGTGTTCATGCCATGTCTTTCCTTTTCAGGAGACAAAGTTTCCTGTTCTGTTTCACCCTTTCAGTATCAGTACTGGCCTTCCTTGAAGCCCTGCTTCTTTCTTTGACTAGATAATAGGGGTATTCCAGGTGTAATACTTCACAGCAATTTAATTTAATTTTAGTACTTATGTCCCTGCCTCCAGGGTGCTATGTCTTCTTTTCACTTCTCTGTGTGTTGGTTTGATTTATGTTGTTATTCTTTCTACTATTCTTTCTACTATGATTTTTTTAGCCCTTTCTCAGCCACATCCTATCTCCCCTTACCAGTCCTGCCATACCCCATATGTCCACTAAGGGCACACCTCTCTGGGCAGTGCAGATGGACCTGTTTCTTTCACTGTGACCCATCTCTCACGGGGAAGCCACACAGCCAGAGGTAATAGCAGCTACTTAAATATATGAATTATTAAATCAAAGGCAATTTAGTCTTAACACTGAACTGCCACCTATCTTTTTAGGGAGATATATGGACAGGAGATACGCAGTTTCTTGTTCCCACGGTATGATAGCACCTCAAAACGCTTCAGACGTTGCAGTACCTCACAACAATAGGAGATGGAGGCAGTCCCATTGACAAAGGAGAATCTCGTTCAAGAGGAGATACTGTGAGTGATACCATGCCCATGTTGTTGAGAAATCTGGGGAGAGGACTAAAGCAAGAGTCAAAATAGATGAGACTTGTATGTCCACAATTTGCTCATCACTAGGCTGAACATAATCTCCCCATTGGATGGAACATGACATGAAATAACCGAAGTCTTGAGTCTGAGCAGTGCTCAGCAAAATACATGCAATTTGAGTCCATTCAACATGAATAAAGTTTATGTAGTAGTATGGCAGATGCACACTTACTAGCATGTTTTAATTTTGCCCCTAATCACTTTCATTCCTCACTTACTTTTCTCACCACTAAACATTTCCAACGTGCAGAATAACCCCGTATCTTGAAATGCATGCAGAGTGAAACAATCCTAGAAGAGTAACATACTTTATATTCAACACACTAGTGCCAATTACAGCGAGTTCATCTGATGTTTGTTCAAAAATTTCCAAAGTGTTTAGTTTTGACAAGAGATTTCAAAGAGGAGCTGTGTTTTATTAAGCTGTATTCTTTAAGCACAGGAATCACTGTAACTTAAAAGAAACTTCATTCTACTACAAGGACTGGACTGTAAATTGCATTTTACTCTGCATCCAAAGTGAGAAGAAACTAAGTAAGGACTCATCGCTTATGAACCTTAAAGCACCTTTTCCACCTTGCATTATTTCTGTTTTAACACAATTGGAAAAGCATTGCCGTTACCTAAATTCATGTCCCACAGTATGACACAATCTTTGAATGAATGCCCACAGATAACCTTCACTTACCTACATTAACCTTGAAGATGATCTTTGGAATGGCAGCTCCCTTCTATCACAAAGATACTTGGCCAGGTTCCCATGCAAGTTTATACAATGGATTGCTATTCTCAGCTGGGGCTTTGGTGCCTAATTACTTAAGAAAAACAATACATGCCACATGTTTATACAGTGCTCAGAATTAAAAATTTAGTATTTTCTCCAACAGTTAGGATTATTTGAGATAAAACTTGTTTGTGCGTATGCCTGAATTAGAAAATAACAGTGGTGAGAATGCAGCATCCATAAACAAATTCTGAAATGTTAATGGTGACCACTGTATCTGTGTGATATTATGCTGGGGTATAAATATTTAATTAGCACTCATTGGAGATATAAACTTCCAATGAACTTGTGAAGGTCATCCTAAAGAAATGTCCATGAACTCCTTAGAGTACCTTAATCCATACTACTACAAGGAATATACTTGACCAGGAAAAAAAAAAAAAAAAGAGTGTTTAAAGTTAACTGTGGTAGTTTTCTCTTTTGCTTCAACTGGTAAAATTTAGTACCAGGGGTACATTGTCACCCATCTGAAAGACTTCAAAAAATTATTTGGTACTAACCGTTCCATACACCAGCGGTTTGTCTTAGTAAATCTTCAGGGTCTGATGGAATAATTTCCCATTGGAAAGAGAAACGACTTCTCATGGAAAGAGAGATCCTGTTTCCATCTGCTAACCCAGCAGGGCCACTGGAGGCTGCACCTCAGTCCTCCAATAAATTGAAGAGCTGATCTTGTGCCCCTGGCCACACTGATCCCACCCGCTGTTCCACATTGACAACAGCGAGCTTTCCCAGGGAAGCTCTATTTAAACACTGCAGCTAAGGTAAAAGAGGCTGAGACTACCCAGCATTATTCCTGAAGTTTGTGGACAGACTGTAGAGAAGGTGACCAAAGATGTGTATTGTAATACCACGCACTAATTGGTTTTGCAAATTATGCAGGAGTATTACTTAGTACAGACAACTAATACCCATAGAAATACATCTGCATCAGATAAAGAGGTAAATCTACCTATTAAATTTACATATACATCATTTTGGTTTATATCCATACCCAGGTATCATATTATCAACATGTTTCAGTAATTGAAACAAAGATTAGAATCACCAAGTAATATAAATGAAAATAAGTCTTTAAGCAAACGCTTAGGAAAGCTCTGGCAATCTTCACTTTTTCATTCTGACTAACGACTTTGAAGTCAGACAACTGTGGCTCTGTATCTAACAGGTAGGAAGGGGATAGTTGCTAAATTCCCAGCATGTAAAAGTAAAAAGCAGCAGATGACCACAATTTGGAAGCACATAGAAGCTTTCATAAGCTTTTTAATTTCAGATAGTATACAGTAAGAATTGATATTATTAACCATTTGCCACTATTAAAGGTTTCTTCATCCCTGAACGAGCACATGGCACTGACAGTTGTATATATCTATTAAACAACAACAAACTCATCAACCTTGCAAGGCTCCAAAGAAAAAATCCTGCACCCTCAGAACTGGCAGGAAATAATTCACAATATTAAGAATATTTAAAAAATCTAAAAATGAAAACCTTTCCAAATGCAAAATCTAACACTGACATTTAATTCAAAACGCTACCACAAAACCAGATTAATTTAGGCAGGGCTTTGAAAGTCTTAGGAAAGACCCACAATTTAAGGAAATGGCAAAACATTTAATAATAAGGAAGGCACATACAGGAATATTTTTGGTAGCATCTTTCTGTATCTTACAGCCATGTTTATAACTGTGACCCTGTTTCCAAGCTCCATAGAAGACCAAGAAGTTAAGCAGGTGCTATAGGACAGCTGCAGGTCTGAAATTATCATCTGTGTCATGATTTTTAGCCTCTCTCCATGGGTCTTTGCCCCTAAAATTAGCCCTAATATACTTACGTCACCTTTAGCCCTGTAAAGCACTGAACAACATGTGAGATGCTCAGCATTTTCAGCTCCCAGGGGAAAATGAAGGTAATCACCCCTTCATAAAAACTACTAAACTACTTTGCATTTTGCAGAGCATGGTTCTTCATCAGTTAACTGATAACCACAGTGTGAGAGACTCAGCAAAAGCTGGCAGGATGGTCCTTTCAACCTGTTCTTCCCCATGGAGTAGATCTAAGAATACATAATATGACAGCCAAGAAGCATTTTTACTGTTCTTGCAAAACACGTTGCCAAGCATTCACCCCTCTCCTCCTACAGCAAACCCAGACAAAAGCACAATCCCTCTAGAAATGGACAAAATTAGGACTTTCCTTCAGCCTCAAACTAAAGGATCTGCTTCTTTGAACAAAATGGGGTTGTTTTCTGGGGTTAATTTTGCATCTT
Organism: Jacana jacana; assembly: GCA_013400555.1. Lineage (NCBI taxonomy): Eukaryota > Metazoa > Chordata > Aves > Charadriiformes > Jacanidae > Jacana > Jacana jacana. The sequence goes on from VZTM01009073.1 coordinate 21,288, forward strand.
CAGATTCAGACTTTAAGTCATTCTGATTCAAGCCTTGTACCACAACAGGTATCCAATAGTAACTAAGCAGCGTCATTTGCACAACACATAAATATTTCAACGGTTCTTAAAGCCACAAGTGCCAAACTGGAAAATGTGTGCAACTATCAGAGAATTCCCCCTCTGAGAAAGTAAATACAGCCTTGGGATTTAGAAGGTATCTTGTCAAGGAGATTCTTCTCATTCTACAGGCCGCGGATACAGTTCATGACAACCCTGTAAGTGGGATAGTGTTCAGTTGAATTAAATTTTAACCTCCTCATTTCTGATCAGAGCCTAAAGCTGCTGTTTCCATGTTATTTAGAACAAGAAGCTCCAAAAGGCACCAGAGGTGTCTGCTCTACCAACAGCTAACACCTCTGTTGTAAGCTCTTCTCATCTGGGGAGAAAAAGAGGTTTTGGATTAACTGCTGCTTTTTTTTTTTGTAATTCATTTGGGAGATGAAAATAATATGGTAACATCAGTCACAAACTTGAAGGTTCCTGGGGACCTGAAATGTCAGCTGCCGCTGTCACCATGAGGTCACCAAAGAGCAACCCAATAGCATCAACTCTGTCATTCTTACAGCTGCAAAGAGCAAAATTAAGGGCAATGGTTCAAAAAATCTTAATAGAAACGGTGAAAATCAGGATGAAAAATCTATATAAATTGAGTTAAAAAGACTAGTTTGGATACAAAGCAAATGCTGGTAAACTTAATCCAGCATTTGATTATGAACAGCTGCAATACATTATGCATTTGGCACGACAGTATTACACCCTAAAAAGCCACATACCTTGCAAAAAGCTTGGACATATGATACAGAGAGAAACTGAAAACAAAACGGAAGATTAATCTTTTATAGTGGATAATCTGAGATTAAGTGGCTCTGGAAACAAGCTAAGCACATTGCAAAGTAATCTCAAAAGCGTTTGTCTGTATCATCAAAATTTCATTCAGTTCTTCAAAAGAAGGAACCTGACTTCTGGTGATGACCAGACCAGTCTTCTCATTGAATCCCTGTCAGCAAGTAGTCAATGAGAGGAGCTGGAAACTGGGATGGGATATTTTTTTCCCCGTCTACATTATCATTACAATGATACTTTCCAAGGACTTGAGAAAACAACCAAAGCATCCTCTCTCTCAGCTCAAATTCATATGTCCACCCCCCTTTCCCAGAATATATAGAAAAAGCAGGAAAGTAGGGAAAGACTGAAGACTGAGATGACATATTAGGATAGGAATTGCCTCGTCAGTCAGGACTCCCTCTCCCACAGTAGCAGTAAGGCGCACTTTGGGGGAACACATGAGTTTCCACCAATTTGTGCCACCCCATTCCCTCATCCTACTCCACCACTTATACCACTGGGGACATTCAAGGTGAAAAACACACTTTTAAAATCAGTTTTCTGCTCATTTGGTAGGTGTCCATGGCCCTAAATCTTAAGGTCATGGTGAACAACTCCATATTGGCTGTTTCTCCTGCTCTTGTGATTTGGGTAAGCCATGTCCATGTCCCACTCGATCTCGTTCCCACCAATCTGAGGGACCCTCAATTTGGTGCTTGGTCTGGATGCACACTACTTATGAAAACTTAGATTTGTTGACAATAATCAGTTGAAAACAATCTCAAAAATATGCACATTAATAATTCATCTGATCTATTTAGGTTGACATCTACCACCCACTTTTCTAGTGCATAAAGGCTTGATTGTGTCTTGGATTTCAGATCATCATGAAAGGGCTTTGGTAAAGAATGTCTCTTCCTTCCCTCTCTCCCACAATAGAGGCTGATTGAGAAAAAGCTAGCAAGAATAAAAAGTGTGTTTAGCACCAGTCTTCTGGAGTTTCTGGTAAGGACTGAGTGTCATGAAGGGCATTTTTCCCTTATGATATATTGTTTGTAGGGTCTTGGATCCAAGTATTGGTCTTTGTCTAAAAAAAATTTCTACAAATTTTCTACAAATTCTGTTGAATTCAATACAAATGTCAATCAAGGTACTGTAGAATATAATGTATTCTAACTGGCTGTTTTTTAAAAATAAATAAAATTCCCTAAATTTCAAGTTGAGTACTGCAATGATTTCATGTATTTCACAATTTCCATGGGTCTTATTATGCTCACTTCTTCCAACACTACAGTAGTAGCATCCTGCACTACTTTACTACTGAAATGCCTTAATGTAGGCTTTTTGTACAAGTGCATCTCAAAGCAGACACTTTGCATCTACATAAAGGGTATGGTGATTTGATCAATGCAAGGCAATAATGATTTTCAAAACAACATGAAAGAAGATGCAACATGAAAGATTAGTCAGAATATTGAACCACTACTCACTCTTAAAAAAAAAAATTGCAAAATTAATAATAGGAATATAAAAAAGGCAGGAAAACAAAAGCTATTTCAAATAAAATTCGAAATCCCACATTTTCAATCCCTGATATCCTGTTGGAAGGGAGCAGCTGCAGAGACTCACACACCACCCATGGAGGGAAGAGCCAGCTGGAATATTCGATGAGCTTGAGCCTCAGCACCTCCCAGCCTGGGACATCCCACCTGGATGCAAAGCAAATCCATTTGCTCCTCAGCACTGAAACACCCATTGGGGAAAGTCTTGCCTCATCTTGGCAGTTCACAACACTCTGTATAACTGATCACAGCCACCCAAGACAAAAGAAAAGACAAACTAACAATGCAGCAGTTCTGAGGAAAGGAAATTTTGCCTGTTCCTTCTTTTGCTGTAGTAACACACCACTTGCAGGCATTGCTGAGAGGATCTCAGGAGGTCATCAGACTGGAACATGTTACAAATGCTGCAAATGGAACAACACCAAAGACATTGTAATAGGAAAAAATAAGCGAGGAAGAACATTTTGCGTAGTCATGAGGTAAAACGAGCCATTTATCTAGTGCTTGCAGTGTGTCCTGCGCCTTGCTTGCAGGAACAAAAAGGATCCAGAACTGGAAAATAAAAGTGGATGCTCATTTTTGTTCTCTCCCCTCTAACTAGAAAATGGAGGAAGACTGCAAGGAGAAGAATAAATTTTAAAAGATGTTACCTGCTCGGTAGGAAATGTAACGTCAATAAATATTGAGCTACTGATGAACAGACGTCACCCCAGTGATGAAAAAATTAGATGAAGCTTTGCATGTTGTACACAGTTTGTCAAATGGGAGTATGAGGCATCTGACAATACTAAAGGAATAAAGAGATATCCAGGATAAATATGTTTCCTGGCCGTGCCATGGATCTGCGCTGCGGCAGAGGGTTGAAGGCAGAAGCGCTTTGTGTGCTCCAGAGAAGACACAGATGATGCTTGCTCCTTCTCTCCCAGCAAAGAGCAGGGAAACAGAGGTAAAATCATCTAGCAGGCCCTAGATGGGCCCTTGGCAACAAAATGCATCCAGGAAATAGCAGTGGGGCTGATTATACATTTATAGGGTTCAGGCCCTGTCTGGACCAATTTATTTCAACGCCTCCTAATCTAATCAGCATTTGTGGCTTAAAATAATTTTTAAATCTTTTTGCTGGCCTATAAACATCATATTGATTAAAAACTTTAATATATGACTAGACTACTGCCAGAGAACCAATAATATCTCTTCTTGAGGACTATGCAATACTAAAATGCCAAAAAAAAAACCAACCAAAAAAAAAAGCAAATCCCACCCTTTTCCAAACAGACACTCGAAAAGAAAATTAATCCTGTCCTGTCAGAAACAGGACATGAACTAGACTCCACTGTTACAATACAGACAATCTTCTGGATAGAAGGTTACCTAATGCATTTAGTATAGTAACTGAAATATTAAGGTACACTTAAAATTCCAGTCTACAGCCCACAATACTACAGCATTGTTCTTTTTTGCTCGTGGCCCTGAATCGCATTGTAAATTATGGTCATCCCTTCTCTCTGCTACCAAAATTAATTATCTGATAAATAGAGTTAATACACATGACTGCTCTGCAACAATCTGTTTGATAGAATTTGTGTTTGGGGCACTGCAGACGGCCTTGCCAAGACGCAGGCACTATAAACATTTTGATTATATGACTGGATGACTCACTGCGAAGCAATCCCTTCACGTTCCTTACGAGCAGAAGGACTTTCTAACACACGTGCTGGGTCTATGGATGTACAACCTTACATCCCCAAACCAAGAAGAAAACTGACACTGCAGCTTTAAATATAAATATCAGCTCTGGCGGCCAAAATATTGCCTTCCAACATCAATATAGCTAAACACATCAGAAAGAGATGTACATGTGCATCAGTGCACAGCCACTGTCCCTTGGCAGTGGCCTAGCATTCAGGCAGCCACTTACACAATCTCCAGATGCCTTGGACAGGAGAAAACAGAAAGAAGAATCAGTTGAACAAAACTGAAACAGGGGCATTTTTTTCCCCGCAAAATTAGTATGTAAGGAAAAAGCAACATCAATCAATAGGAGAGGCAGCTGCCCAAAACAAAGTGTCTGAACTATTATGACTTTCTTCAACATCTCAAATCACACCAGCTAATTAATGCTGAAAACACCCTCTGGTGGGCTCTTCCTGTTTCAAAAGGGAAATGAGATGCAATAAGTTAAAATGACTTAGAGTAACAGAGTTCAGTGCTAGAGACAGACCACATTCAAGTAGTACAGCCTCTTTTCTCAGCAAGAAAAGCCTATCTAATGATGAGTTCACTGCTAACTCAACAAAAAGGACACTCTTTTCTCTCCCTCAGTTTAACCTTTGCTGTGTCTGCAATGGTCTGTGTAAATGGAGGTACTCAGAACAAAGCACGAGTTTGAGCGGAGAAAACACAAGCAGCTTGCGATTGCCAGTCCACACAGCCAGACCCAAAATGATAAATCCACAGCAGATTCCCGCACTGCAGCCAATCTTTTTTTTTACCCATTTAAGTGCTTCTCTCGTTCTGCTTCTCCCCCAAGCAGCTACCCCCACCCTTTACAAGCTGATGTCATTCTTTGGGAGAAAATCCAAACACACCCCCATAAGTGGCAAATCCAAGAAGAATAAGCAAAAATGCCACCCCAAGCACTAACGGCGCTGCATGTTCTGGAGTCTGGGCACATAGCAGCATCACCTGATGGCAACTGACACTTGACAGCCAAACAGATCCCTTATCTTCCAGGAGGAAATGAACAGTGCCCTCAATAACTTGAGGTGTCTCTTTCAGTAGGTGACAGTGACAATTTAGCAGTTTGTTATGGCAAATCTAGCAGCATTTAATTGCATTTAGACAGGTAAATTGGGAGAGCAGTTTCTCCCATACTGCACTAACCAGTTGTTTCTTAAAGAACACAGTTACCGACTTGCTGTTTCTTTGAGAACGTTTGTTTCTAACAAGTGGAAAGAAGTAAAGCCTTTTCTGAAAGAGTTAGGGCTGTGGTTTTACCTTCAGATCTATTGGAGCTAGGGTATAACAAAATGCAGAAACAAGAAACTGCTGTTCATCACATAAATGAAAGAAAAAGAGTGTCAAAATGCTCAATCCCCAAACTCTCGAATAAAAAAAGCTGAGCAACCTACATGAATCAGAGTCTGTTTGATTCAAAATAACCATATAAGCCAGGAGTTATTTATTCAGGATTCATTTCAGTCAGTAGGCCAAATGACACCCTTTATATATTCAAAGCAAAGAAGTTGAAGGACACAAGCATGAGAGTGCTCTACATTTGGAGTGTGTAGGATCACCGGAGACATGAAATCGCCCTTACTGCCAAACAGTCAGGAGCCTGACTGACATTTGAGCCATCCCCAGATCCACGGGTGACGTGCAATATCTCCTGCATCTCAAACTTCTGACCTTTTGCCACAGATCAAAGACATTCAAGATGATCTCTTTCAAATTCAAAGGAAGTTACTTCCTAAAAGTGAGCCATTGGCTTTCAGTGTTACTCTGCTGTGTGAATCGGATTGCTTCAATTACATGTTGCAACACAGGTCTGTGTAAACGTGCATTTATCCAAAATGTAGCACCCAAATAGGGAACATTATGGGACTTTGGAACATCATCAGCATCACCATGCTCTTGCATCCAGGGCAGCCTGGAGCTCAAAAGGATGGTCCATTCCAGATGCACTAGGCTGCAGGTGCCAATCCTTCTTGGAAAACACTAAAACTTAATTTAAATCTACAAGTCATGAAGGTTCAGAGACTATTTCCAACTTAAGATCCCAAGATGATCTCTGGATTTCAAGAAAATGGAAATTCAACAGGATTGTCCTGGAGAAACAGCAGCAAAAGTGCAAGTTTAGAGTAGACTCAAAGATTCTCCATACTCAAGAGCCAGTTTCTTTTATTAGTTGAATAAATCATGCAATGTGGTGCTATATTTTGAAACAAGTTCTACACTAGCAACGCTCTAATGTTTCTGATGAAGCTGGGGCGGGGGGGAAATTATGCACATCAGGGTTGGGGAGCACTGAAAGGCCACCTACAGTTGAAGTGATTGACAGAGTTTTGTGTTACTAGTCTTCTCCTCCAGCTGTATGGTAGAGGGGAAATGCCATGATGCCACCTGCATAATGCAGACATGTAACATGTCACAGTGAATCAAAGGCCTTAAAGAAAGTCTTTCAGGGCTAAACGTGTTTGAGTATCTAATGCAGAACAGAAAAATGTAAACAGGCATGAGCTGCTATATTCCTGAAGGGCTTTTTATTCAGTTCTCTTTGCATTGCAGGCATCAATGACAGAACATAAAAAATAACTAGAACAAAGGAAAAATAGTTGAAGAGGAAAGAGAGATTCAAAGGGATGATATGGTTCAGACTCTGTTGTAGAATATATCACTGTTGGCAGATCAATATTACCAATTTCTATCTGCACTCCCATCTCTGGACAAAGGAAACTCTTCTAACAGCTACCCTTACAAGAAATTAAAAGATACAACACTGTTAACACTCAGATCATTAGAATATCAAAGCAATAATGGCTAATTACACACTGGGTTACGCCCCATTCTCACTAAGGCCTCTCCTAAGAAGGCAATTGGAGAATGACTGCACAAGAATTCTCAGAATTTCAGTTCTGATTTGATAGTCAAGATGATATGCCCCGTAATGCCACCGTTCAGATACAAACCTAGTCATTACCCTCTTGTCCAATACCCCTGCCTCCCTGATACTCTTTCCCTGTGTTTTTCATTTGGTAAGGGAGGAAAAAAGGCACCCCAACCTGCTCAGTCATCAGAGGTCTGAGAAATTTACTCTAAATTTGAAGTTTGGGCACGTTGAACTGTTACAACAGATACTCAACCTCAGAACTGGTAACACATAGACCCAAATATCTTCACTGCTCTGAGTTGAATTAAAAACACTACGGGTCATTTGTAATTAGATAAGTATTCAAGTTGTTATAAAATGACAGAGATAAAGCTCAAAGTTTAGGCATCGGCCTTATTCACTGGAGACAAGCTGTCTGACAATCTCATGAAACAAGTTTTTCAGATAGATGTTTCTGCCATTGCACCTACATCTGAGACTGGAGCCAAGCAGCCATGTGCAACAAAATTGAGTTATGAGCTCTTTTTTTTCCCCTCTTGAGAAAAGCACATACAACTGGAGTATGAAAGCAAATACAAAATGCCGGAGTTCAACCGGTGCTCGAGACATACCAGGCCTTTGTCCCTCAACGACCGATCTGCTGCGCTCCCCTCCTTTCTGGAAGCTCATTGGGAAATACCATATGTCAAGCAGGATTTATTACAGACTCGCTATATATGATTAAGTTCCTTCTCAGCTTCAGGCAAAGAAAAATTAATTTGACTTTAAAACAAAGCAAATGTTAGTCTAATATGTGCATGTTTTCTGCTCTTTCCTTAGAGAGCAGATCCTGTATTTTGCAAGCAGTTGAGATTCCTTCTGAAACCAACAGGCATTTTGACTGATTAATCACTCAGGATTTATTGCTTAGTGAACAAATGATGATATTTTATCTAAAAGAAATGGAGCAAGCGGTGCCTGTAGAGATGTATCTGATGACCGAACAATGAAAATGAGACTTACATTCTTGCAAAAGGATACCTATTGCTTTAAGTGGTATTACTTGCATAGGTAATGTGGTTTCATTTGATTATTTTTAATTTTGGGGGTTCTTTAAGGGTAATCAAATCTATCACTTCAGCCCAAGGAGACACAACCATATTCAAATTTTGGCTAAGCAGTGATCAGAAACAGAAATGTTTGAAAAAACATTGTAAGAATGGCCACCACTTAATCACTTTGAACTCCAGGAACTAGCTCATTTGGATTTTTGTGCTGCATTGATCATGTAATCCTAATTACAACCTTGATTTAAAACTTCAGTTTCTCCTGGTCATGAGTTAGCAGTTAATTATTATTTAAGTATTAATTATCCTTAGCCTATAGACATTTACTGAGATCTTCAGGTTCTTCTAATTTTCCTGTGGATTTAAAGGAAACATTTTTCTCTGAAATGTAAGCACTCTGTTTTAGCCATACTTCACCATCCATTTAAGACAAGAAACTCTAAGAGAGACCTCAGACATTCATATCCTGCAAAGAGGTGAGCCATCTCCCCAGGAAAGGCAAGATCAAGGAGCTGGGTCCCACTGAGGGTGCTGGAAGCCTGTCCCCATAGTGCCTGCGGTAAGCACCGGGATGTTTTGCAGCATTGAAGATGGGAAAACATGAAATATAGAGGGAATGAGGCCCAAGCAGGTATCTCTGCGCGCCTCAGTGCTGTGCTCTGCGCTGATATTGACCTGCATGGAGCTCTCCTGCAGACCTGCTCACAGGACAGCATGACACAGAGTGGCTATTACCCTTCTGTATTACCCCATTACAAACAATCCAGAACAGAAGAACAGTTTTGCAGAACTCATTTCTTGTTTCAACCTGCCTGAAGTTCGGTGCAGTATTAGAGAAGAATCCCAACTAGCCTGATCCCCATTAGCCCAGTTGGTCATGTCAGGGCACATATTCATTTATTTCCAAACAGACCTGAGAAGTATTTATTGAAACACCCGTAGTTGTGCTAAATACAGTGATTTTTCTAATAACAAATAATGTTAATAACAACAATTATACAATCGTCTTAACTAACAGAACACTTTTCAGGTATAAAGCTGTAAGGGAATGAAACGCTCTTTACAGCATTAATGGGCTTTCTTGGACAAGTTATGTTTCAGTGCAATATTAATTCTTGATCATTTGTCATGTGTTAATTAGCAGAATAAGCTGTAGGAAGTCTAGATTACCATGCAAATGTTAATTAGGTCATAATTTATGTTAAGCATTTCTAAGTATAGGAGCTCCAGAATCTCATTTAGCAGCAGCTGAACTTTAGAAAAAAATCTGCAGTTAGAACAGCTATATTTCTATTTAAATTTCATAGTTACTATATTTTAAGAAACACCAGAGAATCTCTATTTAATTGTCCAAAGTCTGTTCTCCCCTTTCTACCTTGCATAGTCACACCTCAGTTAAAAGTTTGTCTCTGGGCAGGTACGGTGAGGAGCTGGGAGCAGATGGTAAGGTCGCTTTCCAAGGCAACAACTCACAGGTACCATAGGAGGCCTGGGGAAGTGCTAATGCCTTTAATTTATATCAGAACCAAAATACACAGCCCTGCAAAGGCAGGGATGCTGGCTCATCAGAGCAGTGCTGGAGTTTACCCCACATACAGTCAAGAGCACTCCTGGAGTCACCTCTTGGTTTTAAAGAGGGTGACTCACTCTGGTTCTTTCCCAGTGAGAGGGAGAAGGTAGCTGAGAAACACAGAGGAATCCTTTTCAACATTCTTCCCACTGCTCACCTGAGGGACAAGGACATGGGGGAAGAAAAAAAAAAAAAAAAAGGAAGAAAGGAAAAATACAGAATGCTGTTTTCCAAATCTGTAAGACAGGAGCATTTTCCAACCTCAAGCTTCTCCTCAGAGGGCTTTTTGCAATTTACAGCAGAGTTCCTGACAGTGGGGTTTTGGGGGGTGCAATGGAGAAGCAGGACCTGCATCAAGCCCAGGGCACACATGCCCATACAGGCAGTGTTGTTGCTTACTGGCCCATTACCTGAAAATACCCATCTACTGCAGCCAGTTTGAGACAGCAGAGAAGCTGGCTCCGCTTTGGTATTTTATGTGGAACAACTACTGAAATAAACAGCTGCAATGACACACTGTAGTGGGATGAAGATAAATTTATTTTGCTATTTCCACACTCCCACAACTTTTACACCTCCCCACACAAATCTGCCCAAGCTGCTTCCACTTTGTTGGTATTATCAAAGCAAGAAAAATAGCACTGTGGCTCTGGAGGGAATACCAGCACTAGCTCCCCCTGCTTCACTTTGAAGGCCAACATTAATTGTTATTTTCATTTGTTGAACTGAATTTCAATTGATTTTTTTTTCCTGTTGTTTTTGTCTTAAAAAAAAAAAAAAGAAAAAGGAGGAAAAATCATTAAATTACACAAGAGTTAACAGAACAGATGCAATTCCACTTCAAGTCATAAAAGTCAGCTGTACCTTCTCTAAGATATTTCTAAAGTAAACAATGTCAGGTTGGAAAAAAAATATAATTAAGCCGTAGTGTCAGACAATTTGGGAGATAGAAAAATAATAGTTCAGGAAAGGGATCAATAGAGAAAGAATATAATTAAATCATAGTAAAAAAGGGTAAAACTTAAGTTCTCCACCCTAAAGAAGGCAAAGTGAGAAAACAGAAACTCCAGCAAAAGGACAAAAGGGAATCAAGGGCACTAAGCAGATTCAAAATCTCCATTTCCAGCAGGAACAAATAAAGGAGAGGGCCAGAGGAAAGCATAACAAATAGCAGATGACATGGAAAGACTAAGTAGTTATTTACCATTCCTCACAATACAAAACCGGTGGAAAGTATTAAAAGACATCACATATCAAATTGATTTAGATGGGTAACTTTAAAGTGGTATAATTACTATAAGACACACCAGTATTTCAGTCCAGTAAGTCTATGTACTGTTATGTGCAGTAACTACTTATTAGCTCTAGGTCACTACACAAGCTTGAGCTGTGCTACTGAGAGGTGTAGATAAGCTAGAGAGGGGAAAACAGAACCCCATATAATTTGTTGTTTGGCCACCGGGTCCAACACCAAGTCATTGACCCACAGCGAGGTCTGGAACCCAGAACCTGCCTGTTCTGCACCGGCCCTCAGTCTCTGTGCTCAGGAAGCCACCATCAGTGAAGAAGGGACACCGGGAGAGCCATAAGTGTAAACCAGCAGCTGAGCTACAGAAGTAGGAGCACCCATGGATGTTTTTAAGTGTTAGCTTCTCCTTTTCAGAGATTCGTGTTTAATAAGTATTACTGGTGGTATTATGTGTACTATTGACTGGAGCAATTTAAACCTGAGGGAATTCCCTATTCTACACTTATTTCCTTAAAAACAGGACACGGTTATTAATAACTATTATTTCAGTGGAGACAAGCACAGTATCTTGTCCTCTTTTTGGAACATCACATTTAAATCACCGTGTATACTATGACAGCGTTGATCTTGCACCTCAAGCCAAAATAGTTTTCTTTCACACTGCCTATCCATTTTTCAGGGCAGAGATGCAATCGATAGAAGCAATGGAGTCTGAGGAACCCAAGAGGAACAAGGATAGTTTTTGTGGAATTGATGTCACCATACAACCATTAGCCACACTCAGTAATTAGGAAGTTAAGTGTCTGATTGCTCCCCTCTACTGAAGGTCACCCCTGAGGCCCTAATGTTGGCTTTAGATGCTAATTAAGTGCTGCCAGGGCACAGGCTACAAATGCCAGCAGAAATCCTATTCTAAGTCTCTGACTATTATTATAAACAAATGCACACACTTCTGTGTAGGGGATATTTCCAGGAGTACCTAAGCCTCGGGGTTTATCACCACAGTTTGTAAGGCAATAGCCTGGCCATACACATATACTTCACTTTAATAACATCTTCCTTCTTGCAGAGCTGCACAGTTTGGTTCAGATTATTAAATCTGGGGCATTCTATATTATGCATACTCACAGGCACAAGCAATTCAATCAATATTAAATTTTAGCTACATCTTTTGATAGTTATTGCTGATAATTGTTAGCTTGTTAACAGAATCAAAGAACCACATAGCACATATGCACATGTGCAATTAGGAAAAACTGGATAGGATAATGCTTAAAACGTTAATTTTTTGTTTTACAAGCACCTAAGCTTGTAAAGACCTTAGAGCTAGTCTGCGCTGAAGAACATTGCAGAGGAGGTAGATTTGCAATCAACACATGCAAGATGCTGGAGCAACACAAAAACCAGCCCAGTGAGTGAAGCAGGGCACCAAACGAACAGAGCTTTTATGTCCTGATGCAGCTATATTGGCTCTGGAGCAAGTATAGGGTCCAACCAGGACATCTTTCTCTTCCTGTGCATTGGTACATGCAATACAGTCTTCTTTTTATAAGACAGGAATATTCAGAGGACTAAGACCCATTGCAGTAAAATCTGAATGCAATTGATCTTTTAAACTAGATGCCTGAAAACTACTGGTTTAAAAATCACAGTAGGTATAAACCTGCATTTGGGTACCTAAACCACTGTGTCCCAGGAGGTGCCTCTGTAGATCAGGCGTGGTTGCCTGAGTTTAAGAATAATTTGTTACCCTAAGTACAGATCTTTGAAGATCTTTCTGGAGTTTTAGGGAAGTTATTATATATGTATTATTAGACCAATTGTTACATCTAATCCAGTATCCCAACAGCAGCTAACACTATAGTGGCTTGGTACTTTAGAAGAGTACATGAAGTACTGAGTGAATGAACAACATGAAAGCCCACACAATAGCAGACACACATGAAAGCAGGTGCAACACAATAAACAGGAAATAAATCTGCTGGGAATAGACCAAAAAGGCTATTAAAGAAAAATATCAAAACAAGCAGTTTACAATTGATGCAATAACAAAGAGGATGCCAGGACAGAAAGAAGACAAGGTACATCAGGTTAAGGACGGTCTTTGCCTCATCATTTCAGAGAGACACTGGCACAGTATCAGAAAATTTAGGAACAGGTAAATGAAGGTAGAAATAAGCAGGACATGAGTTAAGAGTCTCACCAAGACTTCTGGCTGCACGTATAAACTTGAACAACTGCATCTTAGGTGGCATGTGCAGTATGATTCAGAGGTGGCCAGGATGACACAAGCCAGGGAGCTGAAGATGACACCCATGTTACAGGTAGGATGGAATTACTCAGTGGACAATACTGAAAAGTGGGATTTGATACAATGATGAGTCCTGCTTTAGCCATAAAATAGGCATTTTGTTCTAGCTCTATTGGATCAGAGTTAAAAGCCAGATGCCATAGACATCAGAGACAGGTGGAGGTTTTAGTGCAGGCATAACTTCATGTCTCTGGTGCAAATTCTAGTTAAGAGGTGAATAGCATAAGCTAAAAAGCCACACTTGAATATATCTGTAGATGATCATTAATGATCTAAATATCTCATCTGGTTTTGGTTTTTTTAATCCCAGCATACTGTTGTTTAGTGATTAGAATAACACATTGCAAAGTGGTTCTGTAGCTTTGGACTCATCTAATTTAAGACTGCAGGCTCCTTCTTCCCTCTTGGGCACCCAAACCCCTTTTTGTCACTTGCAGCCATAGTTACATACCACTGACACTTGTGGACCTAAAACATGAATTGTCATGACAAGCTTTCTACTTTGGGAGAAGAGATTAATTTTGCACTGGTTAAGATCAAATGCCATCATCCCTTCTGTGGGATCATTTAAGCACCATTTTACTTTCTTCTGTGATGAACCACTTCATTCATCCAAAATCCCTCCCATGAGCCATCGATGCAAGAGGGTCTAAAGGTGCTTTTATACATAACCCTAGGAAGCAGTTGTCTATCGCCCTGCCTCTGCTGGGCAATGCTTGTAAAATACCATTCAGTCAATGTGCTCTTACTTGGTGCCTATGTTCTGCTGATGGAGTAACACTATGATGAAAGCTCAACCGAGAGCCAACTGCCTGTTTTGGAGATTTTCCCTCTTTCTCTACAAGAGTAGCAACTTCTTCCATCACCTTTTTCTTGCCAGTTTTGGAATTTGAGTTCCAGTATTTGCACCACCTCATCATTCAACAAGCTTTTGGAAACACTGCTACCCGCACGGTTTAGCCTGCAGGGAACTGTGCGGGAGAACAAGCTCTCTCAGCTGAGTGCATCTGCCTTGTTCTGTGTTGTGTGGCCAAGCTAGAAGATCCTGGACTGATCTGACATCACGGCTGATGCAAAGAACACCCCCAGCCTATCCACTTCGATATCTGGTGTGCATTGTGTTTTCATCCATTTTCATACAAACGTTCAGGTAAAGGCTACAAACCTTCAGGTAAAGGCTACAAACCCTACACCTTATATAAAATGAAAAAATCCTTCAAGAAACACTAATAAAACATAGGATGGTCAAACCCACTTGAGTTGGTGCCAAAATCTCAAGAAATTTACAGGTGACAGTATTTCACTTCAGAAATTTCAGGTAAATTAAAATATCTGAGTAATTGGATTTTTTTATTTGAATTTTCCACAAGTGTTTTCAGGTACATGCTTTTTTTTCAAATGCAATTCTGACAAGAACAACCATAGCCACAAGCAAGCCTGAACTGATTTTACAAAAGACGTAGTTTTATTAGCAGGTTACTTACTACAGCAGAATGTGTTAGATCCAGAAGTAAAGGCAAAAATAGTTTGAGAAAAAGAAACCTGAGTTATCAGGTTTTAGCAATCAGAAAAGATTAATATAGTGATATTCGTGACCTCTACTCATAAATTACCATGGAGAGAACTCTTTTCTCTTCAGAAAATGAACAATTCACGGGAGTCTCAGAAACTGCAATTACTATTAATTGAGCTGATTGTACACTTAGATAAGCTGTACATAAAATGGTTTCAGACTTTAGGGGAAACAGACAGCTATGTACACCAATTATCAAGGTTTTAAAAGACCTGGAGATAAGTAATTAATTAAAGGAACCCAGGCAATAAAGGGATTCCAGCTAAAGAGGCTGGTGGCTCTGCAGACAGGAGCCAAGCAATCGTTTGGTGGAGGTTGTGAGATGGCAGGAGAGCAGTAGACCCTCTCCTCGGTGACACTGTGCTTGCCAGTGCCACGAGCAGCAAGGATCAGCTCAGCTTAATTGAAGCAAGCACAGTGACTTCAGCTAATAGGGACTTCAGGGGGGTTTGTGAGGAATTATTTTGTAATCCAGTAGCACATATTCTGTGCAGTTGAAACTTTTTGAGGAAAGCCACTTGGCAGTAATTTTGATGGGGAAGAGCTGCTCAGGAACAAGGCAGGGTTTGGTCAAAGGCACGGATGCCCTCATCAGGGCATTCTCCTGCACCATGAGTCGCAAATGAGAACTCTCAGCCTCCACAATTCAGGCCAGGACATAACTGTGCACTCGTGCTCACCTTCACTGCACACACACATCAACCTAGAGGCCCTTCAACAATACACAGATCTTTATTTTGTCCCATTTTCCATCAAAACTGCTCAGTCTTGCTTCATCTTGCTTTGAAGTAGACATTTTTAATGAACTGTTTACCAGGCAAGTCTAATTGTGAAGCATAACTATTGCAACTTGAAAAAAAATAAATCACTTAGAACTGCTATAGAGATGGGAAATGACTCCAAGCCAAAAGTTGCAAGAGTGAGCAAATGAAAAAGTTATTTTAAAAAGGGCTCCCGACGTCACTGAATCTGCAATTCCTCTTTCTCTATAATGTGCGTCCTGGTTCATGGTGAAATTGCTTAGCATTTACTAGTCACAATCAGTTTTGCTTTCTATTCAAATGGCCAAGGACCTGTCTGGACTGCAATTATGAACCGGTGTCATAATGACATGAAAATGTAATGTAACAGTTGTAACAAAAGCAAATCTAAGGGATTGCAGGGTTTTAATATTTCAGTAAGGTTAAAGCAGGAGCATTAAATTATTTAAGTTCTGGAATAAGATATAAGCACTAAAGCAATATTGCATCCATACCCATGTATCTTTTCATGTGCACAGGTGATATCTACGTGATAAATTGCAGGAGTGTGAGGTAAATTAGTTTACTATGCACTTTGATCACAATACCCTCTCCTGGCCTACTAATCCATTTCCCAGCAGACTTGCTCTAACAGCCCAAATCATGAAACACTTTCATGGCTGCCATTAGGAACAACATTTCGTAGTCTACCCCTATTTCTCCTCATGGGGTGGGGAAGTTTCTCTCCTTGAAAAAAATAATAAATATAAATTAAGTTACTGAAAAGCATACTGATGAAACCTTTACATCCTTCACTCCTCCACATTCTACAGCTATATAAGTTATAGTTAAAAAGAGAAAACATCTTTAAATACTGAAAGCTGGGTGAGATGCTGTGATGTCTGCATGCTTCTTGTGGAGGGGAAAAATGGATAAAGAACAGAGATATAGCTCTCCAACTGCAATGATTTAATATTGCCAATAAAGAAATAATACATATATAGATATAATTCCTGGAAAAGCACTAATAGTTAAACTTAATCTCCTAACGTGCTCACAATTTGACATTTTCAGGCTATAGACTTCTATGCGATGAAAATGCTAATTATTACATCTCATCACACTTCTTCTGGCAATGATAAACCAAAACGTTTGGCAAGCTTATTGTAAAGAAAACCTGTTACTACCTCAAATACCCACTTTCTGCTAGCTGCCAGCTCCTTATAGCCAAACTCAAAAGGCAACCACAGCACAGGGCAGCCACGGGATACACTGGTCCCTCTCCAGGGAGGACAAGCATCCCCCAGCTGCCGAGCTCCAAAGGTGACACATGGGTGCTGCCAGGCTGGAGGCTCCTGGAGGTGGAGGATATTTACCCCTCTGCCCACCAGGCTGGCAAACAGCTGTAAAATCCGAATTCTGATCCATCACAAATCTAAACAAGTGATAAACTCTCAGGTGTTATTTGTCAGAAGATCACCAAGTGGATTGGTCTTGTGGACCAATCTATGTATCTTACCACATACATAGAAGCGAACAGTGCCTGAAAACCCCATGAAAGAAATCCATATGAATGTGGGGAATGTAAATGGGGGAAATAAGTGTGCTTACAGTAAAGGTATGGATTTATATACACACAAGCACTACCTTCCACCAATTTATCATGGCTTTGTTTACAGCATGAATTCCACTCACCCAAATATTAAATATCAGCAGAAACAGTCATAGCAATTTAATGACACTTTGGACGTCTTCTCCATTTGTATCAATATATATACTTTAGAATTTGTTACAAGACTCATATTTCAAAATGAAATAAGAAAAATGTTTCTAGAGAAGAAAGGCAGGATAGTTGAAGTTGTTCCCAGGTTTCATACATTTATCCTTAATGATTTTAAGTATTCCATTTAGAAAACACAGTTCTTGAAAGCACTGAGGTCTGCCTAGCTGTGGCTACCAGAGCATAGAAAACACCAACCAAACAAACAAACCAAGAAAAAACCCAAAGAAACGTTAGACAAAAGTATCTTCTTTCTTTAGGGTGGAAGTAAGCAGATAAAGCAACAGGCAGTTTCATAACTATTTCCAAACCATGAATTAATCTTTCTGAAAATTTTCACTGACGGGAAGAAGAAAAATGTAGATCACGAGTGTGTATAAACTAAAGAGAATGAGAGAAGCCCTGTACCTCTGATGACACCTTTTCTTCCCCCAGGTCAGCTGGGGCTTTTTGCCTTGCAACCAGTGGGAGACATGTACAACACGCCTTTCCACAGGACCAGGACTTGCCAGGACCTCTTCAAGCCTGACAGGGCTGTGCCCTGGGGACTAGGCTGGCCTAGGGGGTGCACCGACCAGAAGTATGGAAAATGAATGTTTGATGAGCTTCCAGCATTGCTGTGCTGTTGCTGTTGCCCTGTCCAGTGTGGCCACTGACACATCCTGCTTCTCCAGCTGCAAACAGATGTTTTTACTGCTATTGGGGTAGCTGCAGAAATCCTCCCTGTGGGGGGCAAAACATAAGTCTGAAGGCAGCAGCAACATTCATTTCCCTTGAGCAATGCAGGGTAGATTTTCTGCTGCTCCTTACAATGACATTCCTGCTGCTCCTTTGGTCCATGACAAGCCATGGTTCTGAGGGAGCATCTTGTTCCAGAGTGCTACTTATGTAATGAGGAAAGATGCTCTCAACACTAGAAAAACAGAAAATATTTAAGTTCTCATCAAGACTCAGCAGAAATACAGACAACCCCCCAAACCCTTGCAACTACTTGAATAACTGACTACAAAACCCAGTCAGCTGATGAGAAACATTCTATACTTAGTTATCCATGAGAGTGACTAGACCTTGCTGCTTCGAATATCCCCACTAGGGACTATTTTGAGAAGATGAGATATAAGAAAAGAGCAAAGGACAGTGTTCTGTGAAGAAAGTGAATGTGCATAATCCAGCTCTGTACACTAAAAATGGGTCTCTGTCCTACATGATGGGTTAGCAAACAGTCTTGGATGCGAATATGCCTGCACCGAGAACAGAGAGGTTTAGCATGTCCGGCCATACGCACATCCACACACTCTCAATTTGGAAGGTGATACATTGCCACCTTCCTGCATCCTCCTCGAGGAGTAATGAAAGAAAATATATAAAATAATAGCAGCCATAAATACGGAGGCATTGCAGCAAAACAAAATCAAGCCTCCTTTTCTTATAGCGTCTTTCCAAAACTTCTCATTACAGAAGATGGAGATGCTTCAGACAAAAGAGGTTGTACAGAACTGGGTAAATTATTTACTGAAAAATAGTTGTATTATAGATGTCAAAGTATTCAGAATACCAGAGAAAGATGGAAAATCTTCACTCTTTTCCTGTTATTAGAGATGCATTATTGTCTTTTGATGTGGTAAAAACAATGAGGCAGACAGTGATATAATCCAGCATAAAACCTCATAGTGTTATATTAAAAATCTTAAGAAATAAAAAATTAGGACCTTTACCTCTTCGCTTAGGATCCTGAAAACATTAAGCCTCTTTTTTATGGGATGGCACCATTACCTCCTGCAGATACAATTCGTGGGATGTTTCTCAAAACTACATGACAGAAAAGTAGTTGTTCATTCACCGTATCCAGTAGCTGCGTCCATAATTTATGGGTACCATCCTATGTAAATCATTGCAAAAAATGACAGATCTCAGGGGCTGTTTGTTGCTTAATCTCAGTTTGTCATGATTCAAAAAGAAGGATGTGAAAGTACAAGGAAAGTCATCCATAATGGTAAAAAAAGATTCTTAGACATTCTTAGTTGTTTTCTAAGGAACATAAATAATCAGCTCTCTGTCAGCTATGGAGTGAATCTACATTTTCTATTCCGCATGAAGGGCCATCAAAACAGATCCTAAGAGTTTCACACTCCAATCTATTTCTGCTGGCAAAAAGTTGGGGCTCTACAAGATTTGACAGCTACCGAACATCCACTGGGCTGGATAACACCGCAAAAAGGCATCACGCAGAAATAGACTGGTCATTTCACAAAAATCACAAGGATTTGGAAAGAAGTTTGTGCTTTGTGCTGCTGAAAAGCAATCCTTGGTCTTTACGCTGTGCTGTTGCCAGGCTATGCCGCCAGCTCCCTGTGCACTGAACGAGCAGCTCACTGGTTAAATCAAACTTTCTCCCCAGGAAAGAAAAAATTCAGATAAACTCAACAACCCAGCGGAAGATCAAGGTTTAAGCCCTTCATCTGAATCGGCTTCCAGGGGAATGCTCAAACCACTGCATCACTGATCATGTTGTTGAGAAGAAGTCAACCTCTCTTTCCTTCTGCTTTACCAAAATTTGGTTCCTACACCAAATTTATTATTTTTTTTCTTTTTTGACAAGCCTATATATTTCACTAAAGGTATCTGCCACAATCCAACTAATTTACTGTAATTCTTACTTCAAATCCAAAAGGGTCACTTACGAATCCCACCACACTTCCTCCCACTCCCTCCTCCCCGACAACTTGTAATGAAAAAGGCACAAGTAAATACAGATTAAATAAATGCTGGATTCAATGATTAATAATAGAGCACACAGACACAGCTTCACTGCTGATAGATGATCACGTTTTCTCTGGAAGAGAACAGTGGTGCTCTGCAAAGCACAGCTCAGTTTACATAAAAATGACAAAAGCAGATGCTATCAGTTAAATGTATTTATAATCCTAAACCTCAAAAAAAACCAAACAAAAACACCCCAAAACAAAAGGCCTCTCAAAATACAGTGTTATTCCATTCTGTGTTTCTTCACAGTCAGGAAAACCATTGCTACAGATGTTAAAGAGAAGGAGTATTGGGCTGACATGGCTAACTGTCACCTTCACAAGTGAAATTGGCTCATAAAATTATTAAAGATCTTGAACTGAGGGAGAGGTCAGTGAAACACCCCAGTAGTATCACAAACATCAGTTTGCCAAAGCTTTGCTGTCACTCCCTGTGGTCTCCCACTTTTTTCTGAAGGGAGGAGCAGAGGGCAGGAGTAGGTAGTGCTTTGCTAGGGTGCAGCCTTGACCTCCTCCAGTCTGCAGGCAGGGGAAGAGAGGAGCCACGGTTCAAGCCATATGTTCAACAGCAGCAGCAGAATGGCAGAAAACCTATTCCTACTGCACCACACAGAGTTAGCAGGCAACGGCTCAGCTTCCTTCTTCTGAAAAAGGAAAACCACCCAAAAGCAGCCCTTCCTGGAGGTTAAACCTCACAACAAGGTCTTTTTAAAATACTCAACCTTTTGTTTGTTAAAAACTCTTTTTCACATGCATTTAGTTCTCAGTGACTAGTGGCTGCCACCACTATCTGAGAGCCCCCAGCAGCTCAGAGCAGAGCTACTATGCTCAGTTTTAGCAACTGTATCTAGCACTGCCTCTTCCATCTTCTTGGCAGGGACGAATGAAAGTCTATTCAATCCTACATCAAGCACTACCTTAGTCATGAAGACTGGGAGCAATGGACTGGCTTTTTTTCCCCCATCCCAGCAAGAAAAAAACAAAACCATAATCTTGTCCCGTGTCTGCTTTCCTGATGAACTCATTTTTTCAAAATGGAAAATTCAAGAGGTACCACCAATATCTTAACACCACAGCTCTACTTTTGGAAGAAAGATGAAGGGTCAACCCCTAGAGCAGAACAAACCTGGTTAGAGATACTGTGATTTAAATCTATTTAAGGAAAGAAGCAGTACCTTCTCTAGACTTTTAAAAATTAATTTAATCTGGTCTTTTCCTTGCTTTTCTTTCAGTGTTTGGAAATATGAAAAATTGTTTCAGGTTTTGTTTTCTTTTCTCTTTTCCAGTTAGTAAGAAAAACAATCAAGTTATTCTGAACTAATTTAAAAAGTGTAAATACTGCACCAAACCAACACTTGATATCTTGCTTTGGCTGTCAAATAAAAAAAAATAAAAATAAATTATTTACACTGCTTTAGTCACACAACAAAAGAAAAACTGCTTTGCAAAATGCAGAGTGTTACCCTGTATTCCTTCAGCCTACAAAAACAAACAAACAATTGTCACAATAGAAAAAATCTGCTACAATTCTTCAAGCACGTAAAAGCTTATAACAAGAGGTTAAAAAGAGGAATTTTTACATTAATTCAGCAAAACGGATGTGATCAAGTCCTAGTTTGGTTCTCACGGCCTAAGAAGCATCATCTGTCCAATTGGTCAAAACCACGACATCTAGATACCCTCTGCAAGCCAGGCTGTAGACATCAGCTGAAGCTCAGACACCTTTTCCTTGCATGGGAGGAGAAGGATCCCCTGGAAGGGGATCCCTTTCCAGAACACCAAGTCCAACCACATGGCCCCAGTACAAACTGGGATTCTTGCTGTGCCTCTACAACAGCATGAGATCCTGCCAGAGAGCATGACAATACTGGTAAATAGCAACATAACCTCTGAGCTTCCTTGTTGCCAAGGCAGAGGTAAATAATGGAGAAGACCTTTCCCAAGCTTGGCGGTTTTCTGGGTCCCAGCAAGCAAGAAGCAAAACTTCTGTATTTAACTCAAAACCCAACTATGGCATTCATGTGTTCACATGTAGTTTTGCAGCTAGGAGCTCCCAGAGCAGAGTCATCTTACAGGACCAAACTTCTAGGTCCTTCCCCACAGCAATCTGTGTCTGTAGAAGCAATCAGAATACCTGAATTCTCCCCTTGTATTAAAAGAAAAAAAAGATATGATTTATCTTGCCACAGATTTTTCTGTTGCTGTAGCTGGCCTGCAAGTGTCTTGCGTTAACAGTGTGCAGGATTACAAGTCAACAAGATTTACAAGTCAGGCATATTACCAAAAAATACTCTCCCAGTTATGTGGAATCAGTGTTACACTGCCTGTGAGAAACTGGAAGCATCACAAAATTCTGGTGGGAAGCGTAGCTTTCAAGTGAGAAACACATTTAAAGCAGAAGCCTTTTTGTCCAAAGACAAGCCCAAGCTCCTCCTCATCTCTTAAAGGAAGCAATTAAGGAAAAAGTGAGAAGTTCCACATTTGAAGCAAAGGCTGTAGTGCCTGTGTGCACTGAGCCTGTGGTTCAGCTGAGAACATGGACACAGGAAGAAAAAAAAAAAAATCACTACAACAGTACAACTTGTTTGTCAATTGAGTAACAGTAAGTGAACGTGAAGGCTCTTTACACCTCACAGCTGGAGCAGCCTGATAGATTATAGCTTAACTACCATGAAAGTTTAAGCCAGCATGAAGTTGGCTTACACTAAAGCACTTGATTTCATGAAAAGAGGGAGCTAAGAGGCTCCATGATCCATCACCCAGCTCACAGCAAGGCTTGTACTGGCACATAAAACCATGCCAAGGAGGGAGCACTAGGGATGGGATACCAGCTCTGGGTACCAACTGGGTGACCAGTGCCTGGCAGCCACCAGCCTCACTTAAAGAAGCTACCTGAGGAACAGGATAACAAAACCTGACTTGTTCACATCTCAGCTGCCCTAAATATGCTAGTGATTGAGATCTCAGCTTCCTCAGATGATCTATTCCACTGCTGTGTACAGACTGCACAGAGGGATCAACTGGCCCTCATTTGGGAATAAACACAGAAAGGCAGGTGTTGGTCTGGTGTGCTGTAAAACTATGGTTTCTTTATAGCAAATATCAATATTCTGAAATCTCTATGTGCTACTGGAATACAGAAAAATCCCTCCTGCCAAAGGCATATTTGAATGTTGCTTGTACCTTTGCTTGGTTCCTCTGTGAAATCTGGCCATTAAAGCACTTTAAAAGCAGAGAGGACACAGCTTACAGTATGACCTCTGAAACTTTAGGTACTGATTCATACAGTGCACATGTATTATACAGAGGAAGTTATTCTACTAGTTACATCTGAAAGGAGGTTTGCATTTTAAACTCTGTATGAATTTCCCCAAACAGGCTTTATTTCATAGATTCTGTCAGAACTAATGGATAATCTCTTCTTACCTTTTCGAGAGCACAGCCCCTCAGACACAGGGAGCAGCATACTAAAGACATACAATCCTGATCAGAAGGACATCCGTATGAATGCGATACTGCTTTGTAACTTGTTTCCATCTCTAGATGCTACAGATTGTGCCTTTTCCTTTGATAGATTAACAAAAAAACAAACCCCTAAGCAAATAATTGAATTTACATAAGAACATGGTTCAGGGGGACTTGCGCAGCCTGAACCTCAGAGGAGTACGACTAGTACGAAAGCACCGCTTGACCCCACGCTGCTTATAGAAGGTACGACAGCACACAACACCATGTGGCAACAGGATCTCAAAACCAATTCAAATCCAATCTAAGAAGTCAAGGAACTGCTTCACTAGGGGAAACCATCAAATGATTCACACTGAAAGCAGAAATCCCTTTCTCTTTAATTTGCACCTATTTTTATCACCAACACTCGTTTGTTTTCAGAACTAGTCCTGCTCAGTGAGAGTCTGCTTTCCAGAGCCTTCCTCACCTGGTCTGACCAACACAGTTACTTCTCAACCAGGTGTTTTGACCACACGACAGCATCAAAACAGAGAGGAACTTTGGGGTGTAAAGGATGAAGATCTGGTTCCAGCACAAATATACAAAAATCAAAGGTAGAAGGAGGGCAACAAAAAGCAGAAGACTATGATAGTACATTGCTTGCACGCAGTCTACTGCGGAGACAACCACAAAATACCCATGAAACTTTTCCCACTGGAAAATTCTGATCAACAGAAATAATTTTCTCTATGTGTGAAAAAGTTTATAAATTGTATTTTCGCCGGGTTTTGTTAGAAAACACTTAAAATGTGATTTCAATATCAAATAGTGGAAAAGTATTTTAGTGTTTCAAATCTTTTATCAAATAGCTCCTTTTTAATTATTTCCAAATAACAATGTTTGAAATTATTTCATAAAAATATGGCTTGAGTTCTAATTGGGATGAAATCAAGTGGCATTTTGGTGCTTATACAGCACATGAAGGTGCACTGAGTCTAAGAGAAGTTAGTTCAGAGAGTCTTTTCTAAAAGCAAGAGCCATAAGAGTTTACATAAATAAAGACTGAAAAGAAAATAAAGGAAACTGATTTAATGGAAGGGGTACAGATTTAGATAGAGTAAGTAATGGGGAAACAAAAGGAAAGAAAAAAAAGGAAAGATTGAAATGGGGTAAAAACCTGGAGAAGACAGCAGGTAATATGACTACATTGTGGTCCTTCCACTAAATTACAGCCTGCACCTGTCACTCTCCTAAAAGAGGTTTGGGAGGGCTGGAAATACAACATGCAAATGTGCACAGAATGCTCCTTGTCTACAACATGTTCCCAGTCGGGGCATCTTCAAATCCCTCTTCCATGACCATGCCTCAGCTCTTCCTCACACCATCTTTTGAATGGCAAAACTGGCAGAGCCCAGACTTCGCTTTTAGAACTGAAAAGAGCACAACCAGGCTCATAAAGAAACTGGAGTAACTAACACAAGCATGAGATAAATATCTAATAACCTCTGTCAACTCGCTCAATTCAGTGTGTTACCAGCTGGAGGAGATCAGCATTAAACAATTACCCAATTCTGTCCTCAGGGAAAAGGGAAATGCAAAATATTTCTAAGCAAGATGCTGCAGAAGATCTGTTCCACCTCAACGTGATTCACTCATGTATCCTGCCTGGCAGCTCTACTAAGTTCCAGTGTGGTGTGACAAAGTGGGGTATGCCCACAGACCTTCTGCTAATGGCCCTCTCTACTTTTGCTCAACTATGAGTCCTGACCCTGTGGTGGATACAGAAGGGTAAAACCTTCAGGAGGTAAGGTCTTGACCTTGAGTAGCCCTGGGAAAGCTGGGAGCTCCCGTGGACACTCCTCCTCTTGGCAGGGGTCACTGTGCATTACCCTGATACCGTAAGATTTCAGTAAGGGAAAAAATGGCAAGGAAGGTGACAGAATAGCATTGTCTTACTCTTAGGCATTGAATAATCTCATTTAGGGACTGCTGTCACAGGTGTTTTGACCTTATTAATTTTCTCTTCCAAAGTTAGCATTCAGACACTCGCCAGCTTTTGTCTATTGCTGTTATCAAGGCATTTGCATGCACTAATCCATGACAAATGGTTTCATTTGATGCACAACTGATTTCTTTGCCTGCCAACTAGGAAGAGATAACGTAAAAACCAGGAGAAGCTTACACTAGAACTAAAGGAGTCATCTATCTGTTGGAGAAACTCACAAGGTTCAGAAAAACACCACCCCAGCAGCAGACTTGTTGGAGAAAGCACTGAGGTTTCAGCCATGTTTCTAATTACCTGGGCGGGGGTGAAGGGGGAAGCTGCATTTTAAAGACTCACAAAAACCAGTTATTACTGCAGAAACAATTATACTACAGATGTGGGAGCCGGCTTAGACACAATCATTTTCTGTCAGACCCTGCCTAGGCACACTGGAACCAATCACAAACTCAAACCCCTCTTATCTTCACCTCATCCCTTGAGTTTTTGGGTTCAACTGACAATAGTGACTTCTGGTTGACCAACCACCCAAATCTGAAAGCATCTCATGCAAGTAACCAAGAAAAACTTCACAAGTTAATGATATTCACAGCGGTGTTAGAGTAGCCCCGGTAGCTTACAATTTAAAGGAAAGGGTTTAGATAAGGAAACACCTTTTATTAAAACAGCAGATACTTGAGGGGGGAAGGCATCTTCTGGAAACATCAGACCTCCTTTAATTTCACTGCTGCTGCAATTGAAAACAAGAGCTGCTACCACCTAGAAGGACACAAAAGACCTTCCTCATGTTTACATCGATTGGATTTGAAGTCTGGGAGGTCTTGAATTCTTTTGGGAAAGAAGCACCCTCTGGCATATCTGAATGCAAGCTCCTAGACAGGATTTATTAATTTATCAGGTTGACTTGTTGAGGGTAGCTGCTGGGAACACAGAAACCTTATGCAGATTTATTTTATTTTTTTCCCCAGAAAAGGAATATCAAAGCAGAAACAAGGACTGCCCAAAGATATCAAACCACCATTTTTCTGAAATTACAGTTTCAACTTCAGAAATTGATTCCTCAGAAAACATTATGTCCTTGGAATTCTCCACTCAGTTCCAATTTTAGCATTAAGACATTGAATAAGCTGTTCCAAATTATTGTAGAAAATATTTAACTAGTTATATTTTAGCGTATTCTACCATACCGTCCTTACCCAGAGCACCTTCAGCCAAATCTGAAATGAAGTTAGTTTCTTTTGAAATGCATTTTTCAAGATGCGTTGCTCTGAACACTACCTTCCTGTTAGTTTCAGCATTACTTCATCTCATTTCTGCTTAGTTTTATGTTTTATTTGAACTCAGAATGATTCAGAAAGTGCACGTTTACTTCCTAATAGATTTGTATAGACAAATGTATGTATTATGCAGATACCTTTCCACTCTTGAATCTTTTCAAAGTCACAACTATGTTATTGATGATTCTTGGGCAGCATTTAAGGAAAAAAGTGCTAAACAACAGGTTCCCTTCATTTATTCATGTTCTTTTAAAAAAATAAACATATAAATCAATGAAACCGATTTTCCAAATGAACTATCCTTGCTTACTCCCAACCATTTAATTAAACACAATTAACTCTAGTTTGTTTTGGCAACCAATTAATGTCATGATCAAATATAAATAGACTCTGCAAGAAAAGATTATCATTAATAAATCCTTAACAATACAGTAAAATTACACTGAAGCTCTGCTTGCCAGAAATATTTAACGGCATTTTTGAAGAGTGTTAATGAGGACACTAAAAAAACAAAAGATAAAGTTTTATCAGACCGTGTGCAGTTAGAACCCGAGGCTCTTGCCTGGACTCAGGCTGGCTGATATAGAGGGCCTGTTGGCTGCTGATATTATTTACAACATTAGAAATCACAATTCCAAGTTCTCCGCTTCCCAACGAACTGACATGTGTGTTCATACAAGTTTTCTCATCAACTTTTCCGTCAATCTAACTTTCATTTGCACACAAGTTAACTACAGAAGGCATTTTTGCTCATTGTGTTTAGTAGATTCACAATGAAAGCTCTTGGTTCAGATTTGTCATCTACAGAAAACAAAATGACTCCAACAGTAGTTTTGGATCATGCATGAGGATGGATTAAATGCCTCTTTTGTTCTGAACCAGCAGGTCTCCTAATTATTAAGAGACAAGGATCACCCTTTAAGCTGCTTTTTAACTACCCAGTCATTTAGTGAGAGGTAAGGCACATAACATACAAATAAAACTTCCCAGCTCACAGGAGAAATATTTACACACAATTTTAAACAGCGCCCAGCATGCGTGACTGTCGGTGGGAGCTGCTAGCACAGAGTAGACCATTCCCATGTTACTTGTAGCTCAAAGACAAGGCAGCACAATGAGGACACCCTGGTAGAAGGCAAATCAGCCATCTGAGGTAACAGACTGCCTATGAATTGTGCTTCACTTGGCGATTCTCAAGGAATCACTTTCACATTGTCCAAGGATGGATGGATAAAGTATGATCCTCCATTCCTGTGACCAATTCAGCTCTCAAGCAAAGCTGGTAAAATCATGGTAAAATAAGGATTACAATGGAATACTGTGACATAATTATTAATTATTAATTATGATATAATAGCAACAGCAACCCTGCACCTGCTGTCACTGAAGGAATTGTGATTTCTAATGTTGTAAACCTTTCAAGAAGGGCAGGACTGGTTTCTTCATCCCCTGCAAAGGAAAAGGGGAAAACTGTTGTTCTGACAGCAAAACAGAAGGCAAGAGAGAGATGTCAGATAACAATCTTCTAAATAGAGCATAGAAATATGAGTCACAGATACATACATGAGGCTTTGTAACTTCATTCAGCTTCATTTACACCCCCAATTCCCCATTGTGCATCAGTGACTGAGTCTCATAAATTTAGAGTCCAACTGTGCTGCAGTCCTCATGGTCCCTGCCTAGAGCACAATGAAAAGAAATCTCCAGCATCACTCCCATGCAAAAAAAAAAAACTTTAGCTGGAGAGAACTGCTCTGTACAGAGCATCTCTGGAAATAGCAACAATGCTGAATCCCATCAGGAAAATAAATCTTGCTCACAGCAAAGGTTGATTTCACAGCAGAGTGGAAAAGAAAACATTCAAAAGGAAACACAAAGATTATAGGTGGGATAGAATAAAACAATATGAAACTTAATGAGAGAAAACACATCTATCTTATAAGGAAATGCACTTGGATATTGCCTTTTAAAATATAAATGAGCCTTGGACTAAAGTAGGCTAATCATTAAAGGCAGATTTCTGATGTTATCAGCAGAAATACTTCAGCGCAGAGCAACATAGTTTGCCTTTGGGGTTTGTATTTGTAGGTGCCAAATTTTCCTTGGGACTTAACCACCACAGTATGAATTCTCTCGGTCTTTAACAGCACGACAGCAAGTGCTACAAATAGTGCTGTGCACGGAAAGGTCCCTTCGTGACTCACCAAGGCCCCCGGGCTGCAGAAGGAGACCGAGGCACAGCGCCCGGGTGTGGGAGGAGGAGATGCCTGCGGGGCCATTGCAGCAGGGGTGCTTTCTGCTCCCCATTTCCCCAGAGCATCTTCTGCCACATAAAGAGGGACGTGCTTTGCTCCTGCCTGCAGACAGCCCCGAGATCTGAAGTAGCATGGGACGGGGACAGAATCAGGGCCAGGAGGAAGGATGGAGCAGCAGGTACCACACCAGACAGTGCCAGTACAAGCCATCCATCCAAGAAGCACGCCCTTTCTCTCTAAATACCACTTTTAGTGCCCTGCCCTAGCACTTTAGCACAAGGTGTGTTGCAGGGGTGATCGTGGGGAATGCAACCATGCTTCCAGCAGCTCCCGCAGAGCCATGCTGGGCACAGCGGGTCTGCTCAGTGCCCCACCGCGCACCTCAGCCATGCTGTTCTTCACAGTCCATTGAGCTGCAACACCTGCTCCCCCTCAGGTTGCTTTGTCTACCTGGATCAGAGACAACAAGGCGTCACATTCAGCAGCGTGACTGGTGACAGCTTACCTCCGTCTGCAACCAAGCTGTGAGCCTCACAGCTACACACCCTTCTCCAGTGGAGAAGTGTCCTCATGCCTTTGACCCTCCACCAGTGAGTACTGGACACTCCTTGGCAATGCCTACCTAACCTTTCCCCTTTTACCTGAGGGACAGAAGCCCCTTTAAGCAACAGCTTACATACACCAACAAACCACACGGTTAATTCTCTAGCTGCAAACCCATCCTATAACTATGGTTTTTTTTCTTTTGGAAGTTTGATTTTTTAGGAAAAAAAAAATCACAGTATGCAATACTTCTAATAAAGTCTGCTGCTGTAAACAAGCACATCACGCAAGCACAGTAGGCCATTCGCTGCTAGTAATCCTACCTCATCCTTCAGCATTGATTTCATTACATCCACTCTCTGCCTACACAAAACACATACAAATACATTTGTCCACATCATTTTGGATGTGACTGGGAATAGAGTAAGCATCTCCAAACTGGATTTCTGTACTTAGCAATTGGTGGTTCCACATGTTCAAGAACAGACTGCGAAGGTCAGAGGTACCTAACAGAAAGGTATCACAAGAGAGACTATTCCGAGTGATTGGAATCACTCATTTTTATCAGGACTTTGTAATAATGAATAAACCAGGATATATACGGCACCTTCTGTGTATTTACTGTTGTCAATGATAACTGAAACAGCCTTTAGGGCTTATAAATGTGTTCATTTTTAATTAAAACAGCAAGAAACACCATTTGTCAGCTTTTGCATCCATGACGTGATCTTCTGGATAAGTTGTTGCATGACAATTTGGACATTGTGTATCAAAGGCAACAGTTTGCCTTCACACTGTATGTATAACATAATACCATTCTTGCTAATCACAGAAACTGTACACCTTCATATACAAACTTTCTAGTCCTACGCTCCCTTCTGTCAATTGCAGGAGTGAATATCCTGCTGAATCCTGAGATCTTCCAGATCTCAGTTGCTCTACAAAGTAAAGACACATATTTTATTTACGCTTTCCTGAGGAATTAGATTCAGACCAACATTCTTCCAGTCTGTTTTGAACTCAAGAGCCACATATATGGAGCATATGAAAATAGCAGACCTTTTGAAATGTGAAAATATGCTGTTTCCCCCAAGGCTATA
Organism: Jacana jacana; assembly: GCA_013400555.1. Classification (NCBI taxonomy): domain Eukaryota; kingdom Metazoa; phylum Chordata; class Aves; order Charadriiformes; family Jacanidae; genus Jacana; species Jacana jacana. The sequence continues at coordinate 51,981 of VZTM01009073.1, forward strand.
AATATCAGTGGGAAGGCCAAGATCAGAACTAAGGAATTTTTTTTGCTTACAGCCACAGACTCGGGTTTCTGCAAAATGCTGTCTACTGAGAAACATGCTCAGAGTATCCTTAGGTTGATATTGCTTGTTAGTTTGTGTGGAATTGCTTTGAGACAGATTTTCCTCCTTGTAATGTGAGGCATAAAGAATCACTTCTTGAGATGATTTTTAATGGGCACATCATTAACTACTATCACAATAAAAGGTACTTCATGTTTAGTAGATGTACAATTCCAGCCTTGATTCAGTCCATGATCTCTTCCTCTGAAGAAGACTATTTTTAATTAGCATATTTGCAAATGTCAGCATTGCTACAGTAGGTACATGTTTCTGCTTGTCTGTCTCACATTTTTACACCGTATGCAAGACTAACATAGCATCCTTGATGTGCAGCTAATTATTTTGCATCAACTTACAGGTGAATCTAATGCACTTTCCTATAGTTTTTAGCAACACACAGCCAGTGCTGCCCACCGTGATTCAGTGTTACCTGATGGTCCTCACTGGAAGCAAAACATCCTTAATTTATAGAATGAAGTCAGAAAAAATTTAGTAAGATTTGCATGATTGAGGGGGGGTGGAGGGTTTGTTTGTTCGTGTTTTGTTTGTTTGTTTGTTTTTAAAAAAAACTTGAACCCTTTTGCTTTGTTAATATTTTGCTGCCTTGCCAAACACCAGCATCTGCTTCACTCCCTACCTCTGGGTGGGGTCAATCCTGCCAATCAGATGATCAACGGACTATTCCCAGGTACTCAGCTAACTGCAAATCACAACCTGTCCACTCTAATCCTCAGGCCAATTCAACAGCTCTACAACTGCACGTATATCAGAGCCTAAAATGGCCAATGTGGGATTTTTCTCATTACCACCCATGCTTACTAAGGCACACAAAAAATAAAATGCTTGAAAAGAAGAAAAAAAAAAAAAAAAAAAAAAGATTTGTTTCCACATAAGCTTATTTCCTGTGAATGCTTTCCTACGTCCTTTGTTTAGCAGTTTTCATGAAAATTAAATATAGTGTTAAAAAAACCTACAGGAAGCCATGCATATTTCCCATGGGGAATTACACTGCAGTGCTGTACAGCTAGCTTGACTCCAAAGGTCTCCTCTGGATCCTAGTGAAGAACCCTGAAAATGTACCCTGCCCTCCTCTCCTATCGGAGTCAAAAGGAGAAGCCACCAATACTTAAAGCTACTTAACATCCAGAATTTACGGTGTCATCCAAACTTTTCATTGTTAACATGACAAGAAAGACCAGGTACAACAATACAGCATCATCCACCTTATATTCAAGCAATATTTACCGTGCCCTTACTATCTGTGCCCAGCTGCTAACATTCCAGAGAAAAATAACACTACAGTTAATTACAACCACTTTCATGTAAAGGGGTTTATTGCATTTGTTTTCAGGCTCGTACCTTCTGCTACAACTAACTGAACAAAGAAGTACTGAATTATAGAACTGAAGTGGTATACTGGAGCTTTAAGCTTTTGTGATTGCACATCATGTGCAGAAATCTATTTCAACCCATTCAGACACTTGCTTAAGAAAGTTTCAGGGAAAAAAAAAAGAGCACACTCAGAAATCTGATGATAAGCTAACCTTTTCTTATATTGCCCTTTGTCACCGGTGTTTCAAAACTGGATTAACCACAGTAGTACAGATGGGCATATGCACCGTGCTAATCCACTGAGTTCAGTTCAAGCTTATTATGTTAAGTACACTCCACAAGGATTTTATCTTCTACCTGCACCTTCCTGTGCTCAGTGAGACTCTCCTCTGCATCAAGTATGAGAAGCACAAGATGGGGTGGAACCTGCCTTGTTAATTACCTTGTACCAAAGTAGCCCCACGATGGAGTCAAGCGGCTCAAAATCTCTTATTTCAGAGCTTCTCATTATCTATGGAAGATCACGAACTGAAGGAAAAGGTATGCTGAGCATGCTATTGATTACAGCTATATTTGCCATGATTCAATAAGTTGAGATTTCATATACCAAATATTAAATTACCAAAATTATACACTGGCTCATCTGCATCCATTTTTATTCACTTTTATTTGGCTGAACATTTTAATCTTACTTACACAGTGACTAACTAAAAGTAAATGACGCATTCCTAATATTATAAATATGAAAAATAGGGTGTGCTCAGGGACTGCAGTTGAATACATTAAGATCACTCAGTTTGCTAGTTAACATATTTCCATCCCTTTTATGTACAACCTTTCACATTCTGTTGGCAGACTGCAAATTCATGGCCTTATAAAAAACACTGCCTTGATTTTCTGTTGTGACAGCAGAAATTGTCCAAAATCTCTAACAGTTTCCCTAAAGGACGCTCACTGGCTGGTACTTCCCAGGTGCAGCACAATCTGAATCCGAGGTGAACATCATGTCAAATTCCACTCATCTGTCAACGTAGTGGATTATTTCTTGAGAGACTGAAATTGGCTGCCCGGGATCAGAACACCATCAATCTTACTCACGGAAGGTGCGGAGAAGCTGCCTGAGAAAGGTTCGCAAGAGGGAAAGCTTGGCTGTTTCTAAGTAGGTGATGAGGCAGCTGTAAAACCTTCACTCGAGCTGTATTGCATCTCTGAGTGAAAGATTTTTGTCATTTTTCACATTTCCCCAACGCTTGGTATGCATTCAGTGTCTTGCTGTTCTTGCTTCATAAAAAGGGTGATTTTTCTAGTTTAGGCAAATGTTGCAGAGCTCTGAATCTGCCCAACTCTCATTTTTTCTCATCATGTCACTTGTTTCAACCGATTTTACAAAACGAGATTATATTTTCCATTTACCTATCTGTTTAGCCGGGCTGTTTCCCCCCTACACAACCCTTTCCTTTATGGGGGGACAGACTTAAATAACCAGCAATGTTATTTACAGGCATGTTTTAATAAATACTTTGTTCCTTTCTCTGCAAGTTCCAAATAAATAAGCACCTTGCCACTCCACCTTCAAACACTCTCAAACTTCAGCACCCACTGTAAAGATAGTAAAGATAACACCATTAGTTAAATCTGATGTTCTAACGTAGCTACAGAGAGCTCGTCTATCAAAGACTTCCATTTCCTTTATACGATGCATATTTTATTTACAAGAAAGAAAAGACACTGCCAACACCTATGACTTTTGGACAATTAAAGTAGCTGGGAAAACTTTGAGCCACTAATGTTGCTAAAGACTCATGGTCCAAGACTGTTCATCTTTGAAGGTTTGCCATTAGATCACACATTAAAGTATTAGTTGCCATGTTGTTAAATGATTCATCACTGCAAGTTAACATTTTGCATCTTTCATTTCTAAAGCTCTTAAAAACTCTCCCACCTTTCTTTGGATCCAGATTTGGTACACAACATTCTTGGCCCATCTAATTTTAACCAGATGATAGTACTGTGCTAGGATATGCCAACTCCTCAATTTTTAAGTGGCACATTTTTCAAAGCACAATTAACAGTTGAAAACATCACGTGATCAATTTCTATTAATAAAAACACAATAAAAGTACTAATGGGCAGTCTTTGTGGATCACAACAGTCAAAGTGAGCTGCATTCTCCACTCCTAACCTGTGGGATTTACTCTGACTTCACAGGCATTGAACTCCATTGAAAGACAGTCTCAAGTTCTCCTCTGGGCTGCAACCGCATCAGTTTTCAGAGGTAAACTTGAGAACCTTACAATAATTGCACCTCTCATTTATGCTATGGCAAACACCTGACCTCCAGTAAACTCTAGTGACTATGAGTGAGATTCGGTACCAGTAATTTAAGTGGCAAGCTCGTGTCCAGTTTGGGTCAGATAACTGCAAAGTTACCCAATCCTGTGCTGTCACAATGTATTTCGAAGTTATAGACTCACTCCTGAACTGCACAAAACAGGGAGAAGGGGCAGAGAAACTGAACAGTTATACAACTGGGATTCCTGTGTTGGGGAGTTGTTAGAAGACAACATTAAAGGGTGACTATTCCAACATCAGACTGGCAAAGCACAACATGTTAGACCAACCTAAAAAAGATTCTGTGTGATATAAAAACAAGCAACTCATAGAAGTTAAACAATAAAATTGATTATGATTATTCAATCAATTATCAATACAGACATAAGCAGAGGCAGAAAGCCTGCAATCTTATGGCATCCCACAGCTGATCTCAATCCTACCTGGTCTGTGCAGGTGATGCTGCTGGAAAGTGTGATGGAGGGACCCCTGACAGAGCAGCATTGCACAGGCACTTATCCACAAATACAGGACCCAGGACATTGCAGAGACCACTGCCATTCTCTAAACAAAATATTAGACAGACATTATTATCCATTGCCTTGCAGCACACAGAACAGTCAGCTTCCATTACAACAGTATTTAATTACTATATTCTTTTTTTATTTTTCACTCCTTTTGCTCATGTCTTTTGTCTCTGTGCGATTATTCCCCCCCTGCAGGATGCAATTGTCATACAACAAAGGTCATGGCCGAAAAGGAGAGTTGAGGTAAAGAGATGTCAACACAGGAGCCTGGATAACTTTAATAATTCAGTGGTAAAAATGAAACCTAAGGACTTGAAAAAAACAAAACAAAACAAAACAAAAACCACAAAACAAACCCAATGTAAACAGAAGGCTGGAAAATATTCCCACACTGGTCCATACTTGAATTTACAAGGGAGTTCAAAAATAAAAATAAAAAAGGAATCCCACCACCAGTTCAAAAACTGTGATGTCCAGACAGTATCAAAACTAGTTTAAACACGTTACAGATAGGCATACAACATCCTCAGATAGCTGACATGCACTTCAAAAATACTTCATCCCCAAGACTGGAAGGCTAATACTGACCCAGAGGTAACAGTTTATTGTTTTTGACTTTGGCAGGCATTAATTTTTAATCATGATGCTGTCTGCTAAACAAAGTAATTGTTTCTCAGAATTATGTTCCAATCCCCAGCTGAAATCAGCTTCTCTTTTGTTCGACCTGTGCATGTAAAGGGACTGGAGCACAGCCAGCCTGAATTTCATGTGTACTCCACAGATTTCATTTTATCACGAAGCAGATTGTGTCAATTTTTTAAACATTCCTACTGCAAAGGGAGAGAGCAATTTCTTCATCTCCCAGTGCTGGCTTACTTGGCCATCTAATAGAGACAACTGTGATTTTTCATACTTGTATTTGTTAATGTAGTAACTGGCTAAATTTCCCTCTGACTTTTTAACTTCAACAGCTCTTTCTCAATGCCTGTAAGGACCAGGAGGCTTGCAAGGCTCAGCTACGCTACTCATCGTCCGGTTCCCTTAACAACACCTTCTGCTGCATTTCATATTGCCAAATTTATCAAACTTCAGGCACTCTCCTTATCCAGCCAATGACGTGATGCCGTTTTCTAGCTAATAATCCAATCAGCTGAACATCATTTTCACAGAGCAAGAAAGACTTTTTGAAGATTAATTCTTTCACGTGGAGAGAATCGTGTCCTTAAAGAAAAATGATTTAAAAAAAAAAAGTGTGTATGTGATATATCAGGGAGATTACTGCAGTAGGAAAGTCAACAATATTAAAATAGTGAAATGCAGTGGTAGTACAATATATGCATATAAAATATGCTTTTGCTCCAGATTTTAAAGCAGCACAGTCTTTGGGAAGCTTTTTAAGTCTAAATGGTTGAAAAGAACCACATAAACTGACAAGTATAATTTATAGAAAATACCAAAAACATTATTCTGATTAGCAGGAGGCTCTTCCTTTCTCTGGACTGTTTGATGCACTGCTTAGCATATAATTAATTTGTTTCCAACTGCTTAGTTTGCAGCATACAGCGTACTTTTTCTCTTCCCTTTTTAGACCTATTTATCTTGCAAAATAGATTCAACCCCCTCAGATGAGGGAGCTCCCAGTACGCTTCCCATGCCTTCAGGAATTAATGCTTCTTGTCATATTTGGTGCTCCCATGCNTATAAAAATCTCTCAAACTATGCTATTTCAAACTACCTTTGCTCAAACCCCAGCATTTCTTATAAACATTTCTTCATGCATTTGTCAACAAAGTGCTGCCACATACACACTTTTACACACAGATCATCTTATCATTAGCAAAGAAACACGGCAGTGAGTATTCCTCCAGTTATTATCTGATGAGTTCCAGATCTGCTTTCTGAATCTTAAATCCTAAAGAAGCTCCTTACCTGAGTAATCCAACCAAGAGCAGAGCACTCTATTAGTGTTCATTGGAAAGATCTAACACTTTTTTAAATCCATCTGTATCACAATAAGGGATTTTTAATAGCCTTCCCAATAATCTTCTTTATCAGGATTAAAAGAAAAAAAAAAAAAAGAATAAAAATCTCTTTCGTTACAAATCCTGTTTCCAGAGTAAAGAAGACATCTGAGCTCTCAGACTCTGCCGTCAGAAAAGTGGCCAAGGTTTGAGGGGTGGAAACCTTCTCATTTTCACCTTTAAATCATCTCCTTCTGCCTGATAAGACCTTTGAAGTGATCTTGAGATAATTTGCAGCTTCCAGGATACTTAAGGACGAGGAGCAGTTTATGTTTAAGGACAGAGCAGCCGCGCTCCAGCTCGGGCGGTGCAGAGTAAGGCAGCTGTACGTACACCGCTATACGATGCTGTAAGTACCGTAGCCTATTTCAATACATCCCTGCTCGGGAAAGTATCACATGCCTTAAAGCGACACAACCCTCTGTTGCCAGCCCCAGCCAGGCGGTCCCTTAGTCGCCGGGGCTTAGCAACTGGAGCTGCATTTAAATACCCACACTCGGGCTCGGCACGGAGCGGAGGAGCGGCTGGTTCCTCCGGCGAGGAGCAGGTAGGAATGGGCAGAGGAGGGTGGAAGAGCGGAGGTGGAAAGGCAAAGCCGTCGGGGAGGCGAAGGACTAGACACCCAATGAGCAAACTGGAGACGCGTTAATTCCGCCGGCAGGGGCTTCGTTCCCCAGGCGTTGCTCTCGCACTTATTTTGCGAGAGGCAACAGAGACTTGAGAGGGTCTCTTCCGTTTCACAAGGAAGCTGCACACGCTTGTGAACAGGGAGGAGTGGTGCGGGGAAAGTGCAACAGAAAAACACAGGAGAGACAAGAGGGCAGGAGATTCCTACACACCCCTGGGCTGTCCAACACCCTGCCACAACTCCGAGGGAAATCTTTCCTTCCAACTCTATTTCCAACACATCTCAGCAGACAATGGAGAAAGAACTCTGATTTACTCCTCCTAAACGCTTAAGCTCAGACACTCCAGATTATTTATTACAGTTATTTATTTATTGTCCATGTCTTAAGTGGCCATTTACAGGAATGGAGTGGTTTCCTCTCCCTCTTGTATTGTATGTAATTATTTTTTAAAGAGCCATTGTATAGACTTAATACATAACATTCACTTAGCATTACAGCTCTCATGTCCACATACAAAAAAAAGCAAGCTTGGAGGGAGACAAAACAGAAACTTCCATTATACGAGCCCAGGGTGTGTGCTATAACACAACATGGGATTTCCACCCCCACCCCCTTCCCCCCCTTGATAACCTGTGGTAGAAGAGTGTGCTACCTTCACCACTTATCAGCTCCAGACACCAAATAAGAGTAAAAAATAACAGTAGTAAGTACCCTTACTCTCAAGCACCTCCTTCTCAGCACCCAAGGACACATCTTTCAGTGGAGACTCTCACAAAGAGGTACAAGAAGCTTACTTGAGACCACATACTCCTCTGGAGCCGCTGTATTTTATTGGATAATATGTATTAAGAGACTGGCCCTGCAAACAGAGAGGAATATTACACCAGTCTCTGCCAGTGCTTAGAGTAGCTCTTTATTACAGCCTTGAAACAATAGCGCAACTGGGGAGAGGACAAAGGGACATGAGAGAGCACTGGTGAGTGGACCCTCCCTACACTACAGGTCACCACTGCAGCATGGCTCCCATCAGATCTCTGAGGAGGTCTGAGGAGGAGAGTGTGGCTCAGGACAAGCCTTGTGACCAGAGATGCTTTTAATAGACCATAATTTTTTTCAGATGCTCTAAATGAAAACACATGGCACTAGTACAGTTGGCAACATAATATTCTGTTTAATTAAGATTTCCTTGTTTTCCCCAAGAATTTCCTTGGAGACTGGAAGAAGGCCAAGAACCAGGGCAGTTGGTGCTACTTTCTGTCCTCAAAAGATCTAGAAGTGTCCAAGAAAGCTGATAAGAGACAACCAAGGCACAGCAAGTACCATGAAGTACTGATGAGCAAGGAACCAGGACCTGGGATTAGGTGCAGCCCATAGCAGAAGGTGGTGAGTGGAGGGTTTGCTGCCAAAGCCACAGGTAGGCTCAAGACCTTCCCTCTTTCCATGGGAATATGGGGAGCTTTCTGCAGGACCTGAGAGAGGCAGGTGATGGGCATTTATTTTAAATTAACACCAGTTTAAACAAGGTAGTTTCGCCATGAGTTTTAGAGGGAACATATGAGGGAAAGGGTATAGAGTGGGGAGGTGTGAAGAAAGAGTGGGGAGAGTAGCCTCAAGAAACAAATAAGATCTTCTAGGAAACTGAAAGGCATTGTGGACAGCGGGAGGAATCAGACAAATTGTGACCACACACCTTGACAGAGTAGGCAGAGACAGATTTATGCAAGATACAGATTTATGTAAGGTACAGCAGAACTGTCACTCTGCCAAGCACTGCTAACTCCCAGCTCCATGAGGCTAATGCCACTGTAACCCCTGACAGATGCTTCTATTGCTCAGGACAAGCTCTACAGAAACATGGGACATGTTGCTTCTGCAGGGTAAGGGGGAGATCAGAAGGACAGAAGAGAATATTAAACAGGCTGCACTTGCAGTCTGTTCCCTGCCCTGGCTCCCAGCATCACACTGGAACAGAGGAGTCCTTGGCAAGTCTTGCAGAAGCATCCTCACACCTGCTTTGATGTGTTTGCTGCCAATTTTAACTTTCTATGGACCAACAAGACATGAAACAGCTTCTCTTACTCCACTTAAAGCTAGGCATAGTATCATCTCCACCAGATGCTTTGGTCAGCCTCCTCACTTCAGGAGTCACCAGCTTTGACAGTAAGGGGATGATGCTTTACATGTGACCATGGGCCCAAACATTGAATGAGGGGCTACTAAAATTGACATGTCAGAAAGAAATAGGAAGGAAAAAAAGACACTAGTGACACAGTGACATTTCAACGTCATTTGTCATCAAAAGCCTTGAAATAGTTTGTCTCTAAAAAGAAGGTAGATGGGGCAAAAGGTTGTATCAACCATCCTGTGCAATGGCTGCTCTCTCCGCTGGACCAGGTTGGCCAGGGAGGTGGCTGAGGCCCCTTCCCTGGAGGTCTTCAAGGTGGGGCTTGACAAGGCCCTGGGCAACCTGATCTAATTGGGGGTGTCCCTGCTGACTGTGGGGAGGTCAGATTAGGTGACCCTAGAGGTCCCTTCCTGCCTGGAACATTCTATGAATCCAGCACTGGGGCAGTATGGATCCAAACCCTGCAGATATCAGAACAGCTTTTGGGTTACATGGTCTCTGCATGACCACTGGGAAGGGTAAAGTGTCAGAAGTAAGCCCTTTCACCTCTACTCCAATACCTGATGGCAAATGAAGGAAAGGACAGAGACCAGGACTTGAGCTACCCTAGTCAGAGAGCATGGAAAACTGCCTATCCGCACCTCTGACTGAAAGACTCCATGGGCTGGCTGGCAGAGTTGCCAAAAGCAGACCATTACTCTGGTGTGAGATTTCCAAGGCAAAGGTAGGTTGCAAGGGGTCAGCAGACACCAAGCTGTCTTTGAGACGGGCTACCTCACACACGCAAGGACTCTATTCACAAGGAGAGTAGCCTGTTCCTCCTGGTTTCATCATTCATCTAGAGATGCCAAGTGAATGACAAAAATAGGCAAATAAAAATAAATGCTCTTCACTGCCTGAACCTCTATTTATCACAACTTTCTGTGCACAGAGAAAAGGCGAGCATATGCAACTCGGGCAGGCTCATGCAGACAGCAGATTGGTACTTGTGCCCAAATAAGGCCCTCTGGCCTCTATGTGCTGCATGCAGCCTCCTCTGCCTCTCTCTCCACCTCCCCCACGTACTCCTCGTCCCATGTAGAGATTGAACAAATCCCAGGCGTGTATTTTACAGGGTCGGAAGAAGGCTAGCCACCTTCGAAATGCAAAGCTCCTTAGCTCTACTGTTCCTGGGACAATAAAGCTCTGCTTTTCACAGATTGTGTTCTCCATTTCTCCCAGCTGCTTCCACCCACCCTACAAAGCTTCTTCCTGTGGACCCAAGCTCAGTCTTGGTTGCTGCCTGGGCAACAGGCAGTGCATATTGTAGCTTCTCAGTAACTACATGTTCCTACCCAGGTGAGCCTAGTAGCCTAACAGAAAGCTTTACCTTACCTCCACTGAAAGCTGAACTATTGATTGCCCTGTCTTATATTCACAACATTTATGGAAGCTTTTTGAAAAATATGACAGAGCAGAAGTTTTGCTTGGCCCCATCTTCCCCATGCAGCGTGTATTCCATTGAAACCCATCAGCTGTGTGCACAAAGGTCAACCTGCCTATATGTAGTAGCCCAAACACCAGCCTCAAAGCCTACCAGCCAAGTAGCAACCCTCGCCTAGGTCCCTAAATCTCCCTGTGTTCTTCTGGCTCTTTGTTTCTTCCCTCAGGGGAAAAGGAAGCACAAACGCTAAAGCGGGATTTTTTGGGGGGAGAGAAAGCACAAGATGGATGGAGATCCTAGAACTCAGCTTTGCTCAGGCAAACACTTACATACCATGTTCAACGTTTTACATGCACTTCCCCTGTGCTCCACCAGATGCTTACAGCAATGCTCCACTTCCTAACACTTTTGATATATACCCAGGAAAAGCTTTCCTGCCCCGAGACTTCCCTTCCTCAGCCCCCACCACTTTTCCTCCTCTCTTGAAGGAGGTCTGGTCCAACCTCAGTGATTGAGCTGAAATGATTTTCTTTCCTTCTTATGTCTTCTACAATAACATTAAATCTTTTGGTCAGTACAGTCAGACTTTCTTTTCCGGTGGCAGAAGATGCACTTATTTTCCTAGAGGTAACCATGATGACCATGCAAAGCTCAGCCAGAAAGCTACATCATTTTTCATGAAGGAAGAACATCAAAGAGATTTGGTGATTTGCCTGGCTGCAGCTACAGCCTCTGCTGGCCAAACGAGGACACAACAAAAGCCTAAAGCGGCAGAAATAAACATCACGTGCAGGGAACCCATTTCCCATGGGAGCCCAGGTGCTGGTTCAGACAATTATCGTCCCACCTCAAGTACAGGGCGCTGGGGAATTTGCTCACTTCAACACGGGTGCAGTTATGCAAGTACAGGGAACTGACCAAGGACACAGCAACACCAGGGAACAGTGTAACACGCTCAATGGAGCGGCTCCATTTGGCACTCAGGAACCTGGTGGCTCTTTCCTACCCTCTTATCTCATGCCACATCGCTGCAGCACCTCCCTCCTTACCATCTCAGCCACACCAACCTCGCTGAGCAGAAGCAGCAGTTTTGTCAGCTACCCCCTCCACCCCAAAACATACAGGGAAGATGCAGCCAGCAAGATGTCATAGCCAAAGCCATTGGGGAAAACAAACAAACAAACAAAATCAAACAAACCACAAGAATACTGTAAGTAGCTTGTACTGGAAAACAATGAAGAATTAAATAACAACCCTGAATATTGACAAAAGCAGGGAGAAGTGAGAAGATGGCACAAGAGGATAGATTTTCACAGTTATTTTCCCCAGCCTACCTTAGAGATGCTGCTCTTCGTTGGTAAAAAGATGTTGAGTTTTCACAATTACTGGGAGGGAAAGATTCCACAGAGTTTTTCCATGCCTAAAAAAGGAGAAGAAAAAAAAAAGCACATCTATATTTGTCAAGGAAGTTTGTATCAAAAAGTTTGTCCTAGATATTTTTTAAGTATGTAGGACAACGCACACACACAAAAAATCTCAATCCTTATCTATAACTTGCCATTAGCCAACAAGATCAGTGATTGCTAAAAATTAACAAGACAAATTATCTGTGCTGTACATTATCATCAAGCAACAGCATTTCAAATAGCACCATAAAAGTCAAAATACAACCACAACCACATGACTGATCTCAGGATAAACCTAACCTTCACAGAACGCAGACAAGCTGTTTATTTAGAGATATTGTTCAGAGATACCAAGAAGCAAAGAAATTTAAGTTAAAACAGCCCTAGAGTGATGCTGGTCACAGTGTTCTTGTCAAGTAATGACACTGTTATCCTTTGTCAGCTATACATTAGCAGGAGAGATCACCCTGATCTGAAAATCCAGAAACTCCTCTTCTCATTGATTCTCAGCTTCAGCATAGCATGAACTCAAGAGCATTCAGCCCAGATGTTCTTACAGTAAACTTGTTTAACCCATTCCATGAAATACTATTGGGAGATTGATAGTTTCAGAACAAACTATTACTATTGTCAGTCTACAGTTGCCTTTCTGGACCAGCTAAAGTCACACTATATGTGAGGCCCATCTCCAGCTGACAAATCACAGGCCAGAGGGCATGAATTGAAAATGTGTATATCTATAGTCAGAGAGGACACTGGGTATTTGATTTATCACTTTCAGCATATAAAGTATCATTCCCCAAGCACAGGTTTAGTATTTACTTTAGCTGCTGAAAAGTCAATTTTTAAACGAAGGTGCAAGTATTTTCAATATTCACAACATGAATAAAATAAATCCAACAGAAGCAAAGCAATTGAGACACTCTGGGAGGTAAATTCACTCTGCTGAGTTCAGACATGGTCACTGTGCTATCTTTACTCCCTCTAGGCTTGCTGTTTTCCTACCTTTCCATTAAACTCAACAAACAATAGGTCTCCATTATCTCCTCGTAATAAAAAAAGGAGGCTTCAACAGCAGCTAGCATAAGCCACTTCTGTTAAAGTTCATACATTTCAGGCATCAGCATAAACATCTATCTAGAAAACAAATTTCTCCCTATAACATCACAGTAAGTCACCCTCAGCGGGACACCCCACCTCTTTCCCAGCTATGCTGTGGCAGACTCTTTCATGGCCCAACCAGCCTCCCACCTCCTCCTGCCATAGAGAGAGCAACTAGAAGCAGCCAGGAGCCATAGCAGAAAGATTCCCACACAGACCAAAGCTTGAAAATACACCAACTCTTACCTAGCTATGCCCACTAGGAAAGGGGTTTCCCCAACACACCACAAAAACCCAAACCGCAAAGACAATCAGGAATCCACTTCTCCAGCCCCAAAACCCCGCTTCTGAAGCACCAACCTGAAAAACAGCAAGTCTGAGTTCACAGGCAGGCTTAGCTCCATATTCCTGTGTTCCTCTGCTCCCCAAGTAAAAAAAAAACTTGTTCTATGAATTTTTGGCAGGTGCTACCTCCACTCCTGAAGCAATCAACACCATAACCCCACCCAGCTTTTCTCCCCTCCTCCCACAATTTGGGAACTTTTATAAACTCAAACCACCCAAGCCTGTAAAGGGTCCACAACCTGGCAGAGATGACGTGGCTTGAAGGCTCAAGAACCTTTCAGGTGCAAGGAATTTTCCAATTAGAGTAAATCCCAGTGACAAGGTACAACCAGGCTAATTTGGGAAATTCAGCAGGATAGTTGTGCTGTGCACTAGGGAATGCTACATGAAGCTCTGCGATGAGCTCAATGCCTCTTCCGGCTGTGGAATGTCTCCAAGCACCCAGGTACTGTATTTACTGGGTGCTCCAGTACATATCCAGTGCTCATTCTGGCACAACCCAGCACCTCTGCTCAGAAACATCTTATTTTTGGAAAGAAAGCTTTGGCTGACACCTCTGGCAAAGGAAAATGCAAGGAGCCAATTCAGCTCTGCAGTGTTGCACTTCTGGTCTTTGTAACTCCAGGTGCTACCCTGAAAATAGAACTTTGAAGTCTATTAAGTCTGCATCAACCCCAGCTGTAGAGGAAATCTCAGCTCTTATATTACACATGGGGATTGACCAAATAGCTTATTTGCAAACCTGTGTATATGCTTCCACTTTATCACCAAGCAAGCCTGTGGTGGAAAAAACACAAATTGAGAGGTTTCTGTGCTACTTGGCCCCCTGCAGTGTGAATTCTTCTAATGGATTTGCTATGTGATCTTAAATTATATTTCAGTTTATTACTTGTAAAATGGCTATTTTCTGCAGGGACACAGTGTGGCTTCCACGCACCTGTATTAGTACGCTTGGAAATCCTCAGATTATAGGTGCTACATAAGGATATTTGGTTGAAATTTGGATGAAATACACCTGCGTGCAGTACTATAGCCTAGAGTTTGTATGAAAATCCTTCAAAAGATAAAGCAGGCAGACAGGGGTCAATTTCAGACTTCAGTTATGGTCACAAACAAACAAAAAACCCCCCTAGCAAACCAAGAAAATTAGAAAGCAACACAAAGCACTCCTTTAAAGAGGTCGGAAAGAAAGATTGGGGGAGGTTCTCCCACTGGAGAAAAACAAAAAAAAAGCGATAATCAGCATGAATATGCGACATACACAGCCAGTACTTCCCTGATGCCACCACTTTAGCAAACACAATACCTTAAGGTTTAATTCCTTGTCACAGCTATGCACTTTGTCATTGTTTAGGAAAAACACTCCAAGCGCTCTCTTCCACACCTCATCTGCTTGTTTTGCGGGGCTGGGCAGAGAGCTGCAGCCCCAGTCCCGTGTGCTGCACTAGGGCTGGAAATGGTTATTTCCCGAGTAAGGAATTAGTGCATGAAATGAGCATGGAGAAAAATCATATACTGTTCTGCCTTCGCTCCGAAACAGGTTGGTTGATTGACAGCAAACCCTATATAATAATTCCTTCCAGGCAGATGGCAAGATCATGATTTGCTCTTCAGTTGCAATTTTCTGCTGCCTCTCACAAGCAACCCAGCTGCATGATCTGCCAATGAGAAGGGCCTGGGCTGTTTTATAGGAGTTTTACAACGCTCGCATCAAAACATATGGATTAATATTGTGACTAGTTCTCGTATTCCATTTTGTAAAAATTTGTCTTGAATTTGCCTCCAACATCTCATTGCTGATCATATGTAGATAATAGCTTCAGAAATCCACACAAAAGCAACTTGTAAATTCCTGCACCACCCCTGACAGACAATACTCTTTTGATCGTTTGCGTAGGTGTTGAAAATCTTGCCATACATCTCGAGCTCTCTCAGCACATATTGTTTTTAGGCTGCCATCTGCTAATGCACAGTTCCACCCTAAGAGAGATGCGGGAGAGCTCCAGTCTCCGGTCTGTTCTGTTTTCAGATTTACTCTTTTATTTCTTCTTATTCCCGACACTCAGATTCTGTCATTCTTAACCCTGATTGTAGTTACAAAATTCAAGAGACCCATTCACACCACTGGTAATATTCATTAATAAAGATCATTTATCAAATGCATACCCAGGCATTTGATTTAACAAACTAATGCTTTGTGCACAAGTGTCCCTAGAAGCAGATTCATTTGGGCCCCTTACCACAAAAAAGACATTGAGGTGCTGGAGTGGGTCCAGAGGAAGGCAGCAAAGCTGGTGAGGAGTTTGGAGAATAAGCCTTAAGAGGCGGAGGGAGCTGGGGGTGTTCAGCCTGGAGAAAAGGAGGCTGAGGGGAGACCTTCTTACTCTCTACAACTCCCTGAAAGGAGAGTGTAGCCAGGGGGGATCAGGCTCTTTTCCCAAGTGATAGTTGATTGGACAAGAGGAAATGGACTGAAGTTGTACCAGGGGAGGTTCAGGTTGGATATCAGGAAAAATTTTTACATTGAAAGGGTTATTAAGCATTGGAATGGGCTGCCCAGGGAAGGGGTTGAGGCACCATCCCTAGAGGTATTTAAAAGATGGGTAGATATAGTGTTTAGTGACATAGTTTAGTGATTATTTTTTTTATCAGGCTTAGGTTGATGGTTGGACTAGATGATCTTAAAGGTTTCTTTCAACTCAGACAATTCTATTCCGTGATTTCTCTCTGTGTCACCTCGTATGGACATAGAGAGGTGCTGGGTCAATCAGGAACATTTGAAGCACTCGTTTTCAGTAGAATAGTAGTATACCAAAAGCATGTGTATTTAGCTGGCAGCAAGGGAAGAAGACAACTCCCAAAAAATAATGTGGGTAACATCTTGAACAAAGCAAGCCATAGACATCACAGTGCAGAAAGTTGGGATCTGATTATCGTAGTAAATAAGGAATGATGAACATTATCCTTCACTAATTTTGTTCTTGACTGAAATTGTCAGCAGTAGTCTTTGTCTTACTGCTGATTTTGCTTTACTACCAAACACATTAGCAAAATTTAAAAGATAAGATGATATTTCTCTTTTTTTTGGGAAACAAATTTATAAGGGATGATATAGGTTAAGTTTGCTATGCGGGATCCATCACTAAAATATATTGGAAGCTACAAATTTAACTCAAGGAAACTGAGGAGTATGTTATCACATGCCAGCTGAAATTTATCTGTTTTGATCCTTTTTTTATATTCCTCTTCTCCCACACATCCCTTTTACTACCCCACCTTCTTCTCAGGTTTTCAAAGATTTTGTTGTCATTTGCTTCTGAATAAAATGCTAGATTTTTTTGGCATTGTAGGCTCTGTACATCAAATTGTTGTTCATGTCACACCCTGACTTCTGGGCACGAAGCAGAGAAATCAGAATAAGTGAGCATACACAACGGCACAGAAATCCTTCCTATATTGCTTGCAAAGCATGAAAGTGAGTAAAAGAGGACCAAGAAAAGAAAATAGAGGTTGGAATATGAAAATATAAAAGGGGTGTGTGTTTATAGGAGGTGCACCAAGTAGTTTTGCTTTCTTTCGAGGTTGTACAGAATCCTCTCTCTCATTCCCTAAATTGTAAAAAATTGGTTTGTGGCATTAAGTTATATGTTTTCCTTGAATTCAGTAATCAAGGTAAGCCAGGACAATCTTTTCCACTGAAAAAATGAATTCTTTTTATATCAAGGCAACAGTAGTATTTTTTTGTTTCTTGTATCCGTGCTCCAGCAAAAGATTGGAACTGCTTTTTTACAAGCTCTTAGTTGCTAAAGATATAAACTCTCTCTTTCCAGAGTATGACAGATGAATTCTATGCAATGAAATATGATACCTTTCACAGAGCCTGAAAGCAACTAATAGATTTTCAGGAAAATGCTGAAAATTGGCTTAATGTTGCATAAGCATGTTTAGGCAACCTGGAATGAAATTCTACCACAAGCAGAAGGCTAGGCCCTACTTATGATATCAAAGCCTTCTTTTGACAGTTTGCGTGGGTCTTTAATGGACATGGGGTCATTTGCCGGCCTTGTGAATCTCACCTGATATAGTCATCATAGCTAAATTTTAAATATGAATCATTTTCCAGGCAGTATAATATCTAGGTGGCTCCTCCTTCAATTACTCCACAGGGGCCTGAAAAATGTTAAACTGTTCTCTTCACAATTAAATTCATGGAACACTTAAATTCTATGGCAGACAGACACCAAGGAACAAGAAAATCATTTCATCTCATAATATTTTAGAGCCCCAAGGCAAATGTAAACAGTGTATGATGTGATAGAGGAAGGATTTATTGCTTCTGCTGAACAGAGAATCTGCAATTTATTTTTAATTCCAGTAGAATTTTGAGGGTAATTTATTTATTAAAGAATTTTGGTGGAACTATTATTTAGGAAGTTTGAACACACCAGACCCATTTGGGTGGAAATGCGTTTTAAACTAAAACATTCAGAACCCAAATCAATCTCTATTGAACTAACACTGGCATGTAATCGTGAATCATTATTTCTCTCACTCTCCTGCCAGAGCATAAAAGGGGGTTTGAGCTCTCTCACTCATCACAGCTTCTGGAACCCAACTAACATTTAGTAGGCTACCACTGGAGGTGCTGCTGAAGCAAACCTAGGGTTAGGAAGTGTCTCAGTCACTTTCATATTCTTGCAAATGTTTTGCCCAAGATTAGTTTCATTGATTTTGTTGAGAAAAATATCACTAAACTCGGCACCCGAGTGCTGTTTTAGCCATCCATTCCTGTGTGACTCACAACGACAAAGGTTACCATTTGGAGTCAGCAGAGCTCTGTTAGTATATCACATTCATAGAAGCATTAGTAAAAATATGGCTTTATGTCATGCCACTTGCTTTTACAGTAAGCACTTAGCTTTCCTGGAGTGCACTCCTCTGCTTCAGCTGTACTCAGCAGGCTGGGGAGTTGATTGGAAAGCTAAAGGAGGGTAAATTCATTTTCAAGGCAGAGGTCAAGCCAAGAGCCTTCCACACCAGTCAGCAGTGGATGTGTGCACAGAGGGACAGCCATCCTCACACCAGATGTCTGTCTCCATGGCTATCCAAGTGCCAGTAACGGTCTGCCACCTTTTTGTCTTCCTATCTTTTTTTGGTCCTGTCCAACCTGCTGGCTCCTACTGCAGTCTGTAGAGTAGTACTTTGGGCAGAAGTCACCTCCTTGGGATCTGTGTGTAAGAGATTTAGGGTCAGGAGGCTGAGCTGGGAGTAGAGCCTGTGGCCTTGCAGAGCACAGCTAAAGAAAATCATAAGGAGTCATACTCTGATCACCACCACATTTGATGATTCATCACCTATGTCCCCACTAAAAGGTGTTTGCATATTAAGAAAGTAATTCAAAGTCTTTGTTCTCTTCTTACCCTCCATGCTTATCTGATAGGGCTGGCAATAAACAGGAGACCAGTTTTAAAAAATGCATAATTTCTGCATTTCTCTTCAAAGATGACACAGAAATCATCCCAGAATATCTGCCAAGCTGGCAGTCCACTGAGATTGCTTTAGCTCTTTGCTCTGGCTAACTTGAAGGAAGAACTTGAACCGTATCTCAGATAACTGCTGTAGAGAATCAATTTTCAATTTCCTGCTGAACTTCAGATATATATTTAAATACTCGGTACTCTGGCATCTGGAAAGAAACCAGCAATAAAATCAAATGGTCAAACTACTCACCTGATAAGAGGAAGATCTGCAATGAATCAAGCAAACAGGAGACTTAGACATGGGCCTGAAGGGTAAATTTTCTCAGCACCAGTGTAAAATCAGTGCCATCATCTCACTCTCTTTTTGACAAAAAAAACCTAGTTACTCAAAGGGAATTTTATCTGGACCAGAATATTTCTGTAGAATCCACAGTGGATTTTAAGAAGCCTAACTTTTTAGTGGAACAGAAAAAATAGACGAAGCTTGTAATGAGGCTGGAATGAATGAAAGTGTTGATAGGGACGTAATTAGAAAGAAGGTTCAGTCAAAGAAGAGCCTCTTACAAGATCGACGCTGGAGAAATGACACTGATCTTCCTGAAAACAATGAGAGTTTTGTCATTGTTCACGGCCAGACTTTTATCCTAATGACAGACTCTCCACCTGATGTAATTAGGATATCAGTCCCTCAGCTCATCAGTCTGCATGTTTGCCTGCTTGCCTTTATTTTTCCTGATCTGCAGTGGTGTTAACAATAAACAAATATGTGAATATGACAGCCCCTGAAGAAAATTCATGCTTAAAACAAAGCCATCAGAAAGATTTGTGTGAAAAGAACTATAGCAGTTTTGGTTGAGGTGTTATTTGAACGAAATTTTAACAAATAGATCAATGTTCCTCAAGAACATTAAAATGTTACCAAGTGAGAAAAAACGCTTCCTGGCTCAGCCTCTAAACAGACCAGTGAACGCATCTCACTGCATTCAGAAGGCAAAACATTATTTATGACCATGGAAAATTACATCTGTGAGGACACAGAAAACTGGAATGCACAAGCCAGGAAGGATGACAGGAAAAAAATCACGGCACCTCTAACTGTCCTGCAGTTTTGCAAGATGTTGTTGCTTTAAGGGAATCAGAACAATAAAATGCCCCGCTCCCCTTTACCAACTGTGTAAGACTGTTTCTGGGAGTAGCTAACAGGAAAAAATTAACAAATACTTTTCTCTACAATGCTCCGAATGTAGGAACTTGTAAAACATTTCTTTAAAGTCAGAGTGATTGCGAGCAGAAGAGGGAAAGCCATGCATACAGTATTAAACCTGTGTCTCTGGGAGGTTTTCTTCCCAGCTAACCTGCTCCTGCAGTTTGTCCAGGCAGCTGAGATACTGGGAGCCTTCTCCAATTTACGAGGAGCCACCAGCGTCTTGCAAACAGAAAACAAAGAGAAATGACAACAAGGTATCAAATATAAGCTCATTTTGATGCCACTGTTCAGGAAGGAAGCAGCAAACAAAATAATAGGCAGACTGGTGACAACTTCTGGAATTTCTGCTTTTCAGAGCTGTTAGAGTAGAATTGGAAAAATTAATTGGGTTCCAATTTTATCCTCGCTCTGTGAAAATGCATGAGCAACTATGGGCAAAAATGCCAATAATAGTAGTAGCAATTGTAATAATAAATATGACAGGAGCTGCCTGAAAAATACTAATTTGCAAAGTTAGAGTTTTTCAAAACTCCTACCCGAGGGCCCTTTGGAGGCTGTTTCTTGCAGAATGACAGAACATGCTTTTTAGTAGAGTTAACCCAGACTGAGACACACATCCTGCTGTGTGGTACCCCTGCTTGGCGGCACAGCAAGGCTCATACTTCTGTGCATCTGAGGGAAAGGATCAGCCATGTCCAAGGAAAACCACTGCCTGTGCCATAATGTCTTCTCCTACACCTCTGTGCCCCCTGCCCAGTGCTCTCCTCGGGTTTCCAGGTCAGATGGTGCCAGTGCAAACGCAAGGCAAGGATTGGTGCTCCATGGCCAAAGATGAGATATGAGGGAAAAGGTTTTATGACTGCTGCAGCTTAGCTTATCTTAGCCCTCATTACATCATGCCTAAATTTTAAAATATGTTCTGCATTTTTTGCACACAAGAGGTTTGGAAAGCTGTACTCTTAGTTCCACTCCCGTGGAAATCAATAGTAAACCTCCCATTGCTTTAGAAGAGCTAGATCTATATCAGCGCTCAGCAAAATCCCACCCTGCTGTTGCAAGGCCTCCACCTGCCTTGAATGCAGTAAATCATACACAGTGGCTGAAAGTCCCCCTTCAGTAAGGTGTGACAGCATTGGCATAGGAGAAGCTTCTTTGATAGCCACCAAATGAATGTGGGCAGACTCAGCCATCTCTTCATGTGGAGAAGAGTGTCCTCTGCAAACAGTAGCATGAGATATCGAGGGGGCTTTATGCATTAGACCCACCTTGGTCTAGAAAGAGGTGGCAAAACGTGGCCCCAGAAGAGAAGATCGGTTTGTGTAGTAGCTTCACAGATACCAGTGGCACACGGGGGATTGATGTACTTAGGAAAAGAAATCAAATTCAAAGTCATTTGGCGCTAAGAGTAATTTAACCATCCTGGTATTGCTGAGTGATTATGCATATTTGAAAGAGAGAAAAGCAAATACCCAGAGGCCTCTTGTTTACAAGGTTGGGATTTGGGGAAGTTGCTCTATGGCAGAATGGGGTACTGATACCACAGGAGATAATCCAGAGTGATAACGCTATCAGCACCTGAGGAGTAATAACCAATCCACTTCATATTTACCCAACGTACCAAGCACTCCCTACTATGTTTACCTAATGATTAAAAAGGAGCAGTAAATGGAATGACTTTCTTTTAATCAGTACTTCAGCTTGAGCAGCATAATGAAATTAGTCAGGGGTGAATACAGGCTTCCGAGCCAAAAGAGGCATTTCATTCTTTTGCAATTTACTTCTAAAACCTGTTACACCGTTGTTTCCCTGGCAGGCCATTGGATGGGCTCCTTATTCAAACACAGTATACAAGTTCATCGAAGTCTCAGTGAGGATTCCTTTTCTTTTAAGACACATTTATTAATCACTGGTTCATGTCTACCTAGTTACGCACAGCTGATATCTGACAGTTTATCCCAGTTATCATTAATATCTATTAATGACCCTGTTGTTACAATCAAGCTGCATCAACTCATAGCCTGACTCGCATTCATCTAATTTTTCGTTTAATTATGAAATGCAGAGTGCTTTTCTTACAGGCAAGCTTGCTTATTTAAAAGGGCAGGGATCTGTCCCTTTGATTGCTTTTCGAAATGTGGTAGATTACACTATTTAGCTACTTTTAGTGAGATTTGGAATACATAATGCCTTTTCTTAATTCTCAAATATAAGTTATTGTCACTCCCATGGAAGCTACAGCAAACGAAAATTTTAGATGCAAAACCATTCAGATTGAAAGAAGTCATGTTTTCTCAATGCTGAGAAGGTTTAACAAATTCATGTAGACACTAATGAGTATTACTATGCTTATGGAAGGTCATGGAAAATTAGACTGGCTTTTTAAGCTTTATTACAGATTTTCTCATTGTAACATGCTAAATTCTCTATTATTAATATAGCTTACTTTTGCTTTTGGAAATTGGGCAATGTTTGAGGTTCAGTGACATGATGCTTTTCATATTTTTTGTTTCTTTGGTAACCACATATTTCTCCCAACTTTAACAGTTTGGCAGGATTTCATTTCTAACTTTAACTTAGTGGTTTCTTCCAGAAATTTGCTTTGTATCTATTCTGTGAAGAAAATTGTCATGAAACACAGAGTGCTTATTTACCTCATTTTCCAATCAGTACTTGGTGGAACAGTGTATGCCGCCACTGCTGTAAAAACATTTATAATAAGAAAAATATCAGTTTCTTAAAGGTACAATGCCTCGTTCAGGCCTGATGAAGTACCACTGGACTCAGCAGTTATCAGAGTATAAACACGAGCACAGTTTGGGAGTCTGCATGTGGAGTTAGCATACGTGTCTTTCATTCATAAAGTTTATTATCCTGTGTTTCAACCCAGTGTAATGAATCTGCCAGTATCGACATCTTGAATGAGCTCAGAGGTGAGGAGCTGAGCTCTGGGGGACACGTTTCACCCAGTGCAACTTCTTGACATTAGAGGGCTCCATAATCCACGGAGTTTGACAAAAGTGAGTCTCATTTTGAGGTCAGTAGATATGACACTAGAAAGACTCCTCTTGGAGCTGTGGTTCGATGGTACTGTAAATTGAGCTTCTGAAGCTCAATATTCAATGAGAAAAACCCTGAAGTTCTGTGCATGTGAAGATTAATTCCATGTAACAGCACAGGCTGGGAAACAACTGGCTGAACAGCACATGTGTGGGAAAGCAATGGGATATTATGGTTGCTGCCAAGTTGAAAATGAGCCAGTAATGTGTTTTCATTGGAAATAAGGTGAACAGCATAGTGGTCTACATTAAAAGTATGGCTAGCAGATCAGTGGAAATTATTATGCTCCTCAGCATTGTTGAGTACTGTGGTTCTTCAGTCAGTTTTGAGGTTCCTTGAATGAAAAGGACAATGTTTAAAAAATGGAGAGAGGATGAAGCAGAGGACTGCTTGGGTGACTTGAGCCATGGAACTCAAGCTATGAGGAGAGGTTGAGGGAGTTGGGCTGGTTTAGTCTGACCAAAAAAAGAAACTAAGGGGCAATATCATAGAAGCCTGTAACTGCTTGAAGAGGAGTTACAATGACTACGGAGCTAAACACCTATTAGTGTCAGATCGTAAACACAAGGGCCAACTGTCACAAGTATTGGTGATAGGAGGACGGTTGGACTAGATGGTCTTGTAGGTCCTTTCCAACCTTGCATTTCTATGATAAATCCAAGTATTAAGTCAAAAGCATCACAGTTGAACATATGAAGACCTGATCTGGTGTAAAATCATTCTACTAGTTCATAATCATTTAGAAAGTTTGAGCGGGGCTTGATTTTTACCAAGAGTAGATCACATATCATGGAGCTCTCTCTTGTGTTATGATTGATCTGATGTTATACTGGTATCATCTGTCTTCTCAGGACTCAAAAAAACCTGGCATATGCTGTCTTTTAGGGGATCTTGTTAATTAGACACAAATCCAGGGAGTGTCCATGCCTGATACAGATTAAATCTGCATTTAAACTTGTCTATAACAATTGAAGAGACATAGCTGCATGCCATGATAGTTGTCCATCAATATCAGAGCTGGAGAAGGAGCTGTCATCACAGCAGTGTGACACCAGGCAATACAGCAGGTGCATGCAGTCAGAAAGCCTAGGACCATTGCATCTTCAGAAGGGAAATTCAGAACAGCTTCTGAGACAATAAAGAAAAAACCCTGAGGTCAGGGCAATGGACTAGCAAGCTATTACTTCATCGCCCTCTGGATAAGGATAGGGTGGAGTGTGATTTCCAGTATCCCATCTTTCACCCATTAACATTCTGAAACTCATGCTAGAACCTAGGTTAAATATTTCTGGATTATCTGTTGGCATAAGTGACAAACTAACATGCCTTATATGTCTCCTATTGCTATCAGTGAGGGTTACATATGAGAAGTAATGTGGACCTGCTGAGGTCTATGCGTAGTGGCTATAGCACATACTTCTAGACTGAGATTGCACAGATACACCTAGAATAATAGGGGACTACTCATATGCCACACAGAATGGCAGTGCCCAACAGGTAGCAGTTACTGGTCCTTATCTTGCAGAAATGACCATAGTTTCACTCTATTACCTTATCCTATCGTGCTGAGGAAGAAAATTTTGTGTCCACCACAGAATGCTGCACAGCAGAGTTTGAAGCTTCAAGAAGCCTCTATCATTGCATAAAGCTGTGCATAACAAAGAAGCTGCTTGAAGAAAATTGGCATCATGAATGTGAGAGCTTTTCCTTGACATAGATGATATAAGAAGGTAATGATTGTGGAAAAAGAACAAATATTTTAATGCCATTTCTCATCTTTATGGTTCAATTTATTAACATAAAAATACTTTTTAAATATTTTAAATGGCCAAGCTTCAGAAGGAGCTTTTACAAATAATGTCACTGCCTTTAGAAAATGCAACTTGTCTTTGTCGCACGTCAGATAGTCTCATTCTAAGGATATCTTCCTAAGGAAGCTCATGAGTTGAACTGACCTCATTGTAAGGAAGAAAAAAGAGCTTTTCCAAGTAGTGCTTGTACGATTCCAAGCCTGCACGAGTGAACTGGCTCTTTACCGAGGCAGCCGGTCATCGAGGTGCTTCAGTCATGCTGTGTGCCCATCCTCACAGTCTGCCCCACCAGCCCTTCCTTCCCGCACCACCCATATTCTGAACAAGAGCCTACCACAGGGGCAAGCAGGCTGAGTGACTTCTCAGAGGCCACAAAAGAAATCAGTATCATGGAGAGAATTAAAACTCTCCCTTTTTCCTCTGCTCAGACATGGTTTTCTATAATTAACGATTGATATATTGGTATATCTTTCCTGGCAAATAATGAAAGGGGACTGGATTGCTTTGGTAGGGAGGGCCAGATTGTTACAAATACCAGCACAGCTGGCTAAAGAACATCTCCTGCTGTGAATTTTTGGCCTTGTCCTTATATATGGACCACGTTTTCTCAAATGCTGCAGGCACAATTTGGTCACAGTTCTGGGAAATGTCTGTACAAATAATCATTTTACTAGTCAAGAACAAAGACAGTGAAAAAGGAGAAAAGAGCTGTTCAGTGTACGGCCACCAGTAAAGCACTGAAAATCTCAGTATATTTTTCAAAGTTATAGAGCTGGACACTCTAACTTCAGCACTTGCAAATTGTGTATACCCAAGATAGCAGGAAAATTCCCACCGTGAAAGGCAGCGGCTGCTTTTGAAGCAAATGTGTGAAATTTACACCAGCTGAAGATCCGGTACTTCTTGTTGAATTTATTGAGCTTGAACCAAATCCCGCTGTAACCAATGGGGTAAAAAAAAAAAAAGAAGAACAAAATAAACTAGAAACCCTTCACTTTGGTGCCTTGCAGACCAGACTTGCTGTGTGTGGAGCCCTTTGGGCCATGTGACACGGATATCAGCAGCTTTCAAACCATGACCATCTGATTAATACAAGGATACTGACTCATTCTTGGTTTACTGAAAAATCCCATAAGTAATACAAGTGGCATATATTTGGTCACAAAATGGCCATGAAAACCTTACAGATTTATAGATCTGAAACCAAGTATGCTCTGAAAAATCTGTGGGTGAGATGGAGTAAATCGCTTCTTTCACATCTGTGTCTACAATGCTGGTACCCAAATCACAGATCAATAACATTCTGGCAAGATGTTGTGCCTCATTTTGAGATAAATTCATGGAACATGGAGAGGCAGCTGCAGGAGGAGAGCAAATAAAAACTCACTATCTCCTTATGGCAGCTAAAATTTTTGCTGAATTTCTAATTTTGTGCCTGCATTTGATGGGTCACTGATTTTAATAAATTAAAGACATAAATCATATAAAACTATAAGTAAGGGCTATTCTTTCAGTTTATGTTTACAAAGAATATTTATTTCCCAGTGGTTTATGGCCTCAGCTGTTGTACTAAGATAGTTTCTTCCTTGGGATTTCTCTCTGCCTGGTTCCTGGAATCATAAGGTAGCCATTTCAATAGATATGGGGAGCCTTGCTAGGCAGGATTTATCTGACTTTCCAACCCAGACTCAGTGTGCCCTGAAATACCTCCACCTGACAAGAAACGCCCTCTCCCTGATGACTCAGAGATCCCAGAGGCTGCAGAGTCCCATTGATCTCATTTTAGGAGCCAGTCTTATCATGGGCTTTACCAGAGCACAGCTGGGACCGTAACTGAAGTTGTACAGCAGTTTGGGATGCTATGGGACTACATCAAACACTGGGATAAATGCAATCATTGATAAGATTTCCAGGGACCATCTGTGGCTGGAAAAGTGAGTTTACCCAATGTTCTTCAAGAAGGCAGTGAGGTAGCTGAGGCCGCAGGAGCTGACTGCTTTTACAGCTCTGAGTTCATGGTAGCTCTCCTAATCTGCTGCACAGCCCCAGCCCATTTGCACTGGTCCTAACAGCCAACTGAGGAGTGCCAGACTGGGTGAAAAAAGCACAGAATTAAATATTCCAAAAATGCAGATGTGACTAACATCGTCTAGCTTTGCCATTCAGCCCAGGGAAGAAAGCAAACTGTCAATGACACATCTGCTCACACTTCTCCATTTATTAAATTTGAAACAAAATTTTGACAGCAATAAAACAGAAGGAGCAGTTGTGTGTTTGTATTAAAACATCATTTGGATAAGCAATCACCAGCGATTGGTGTAAAGGAACATCTGTGATATCATCCTGCTATTTTTGTCTGAATCATGTCACACTAAGGCAGGCAAAGAAAGAAGGAAAAAAAAGAAATGAAATTATCACATGTGATGGTTCAAATTTAGCTTTGTTAAAGACATACTCCTGTTTATTTTCCAGGGCAATTCCCATAGGGTTAAGATAAAGACATCTGTCTATGTTTTGGAATCAAATAAACATTCTAGTACTTGGGTTTAACTATGAATCATGCTCCTAAAACATTTTTGGTGATTAATTTTTAATCCCAAACTGATAAATTCCTGCTCACACAACAATTTTAACATTAAGATCCAAGCCTCCATGAGCCCTTAATCTGAATCTCCCTTGTTAGTACCAATGGAGTTTATTTTGTCTATGAGAAAAATAATTAACTATAGCAGAAAACAAGGCTGAGATGAAAAGGACAATAGGAAAGATATGATTTTTTAAAGTTAAGTATGTTAGGCTTTTGTTAGGTTATAACAAAGCCACTTTAGTTATTAGTATCCACTATAAAAAGACTGAGGAAATTTATTCTAGCCACAGAAAAAGCACTTCCATTGTTGTACAGAAGCAAATATTTTCTTCGTGTGTACCAGGGCAGGGAGCTTAAAAGCATTTATAAGACTTTCAGCTCATCGTAGTTTATGTCATGCAAGAAAGTGATAAAATATGTTGATTTTATTAATAATTTATATAGAAGCAGCTTTTATAGCCTGCTCAGCATGTGGTAAATTGAAGGTCCGCAGTAATAAACAACTTATTAGAAACACTAAGCATTAGAATTGTATAAACATACAGAAAACTACTCACAACTACATGTAAATCATTGAACCCCTTTGAAAGCATACATCTACATTTAGAGACATAGCCCTTCCTCCTGGAAAGAACAGGTATTTCACCCATTTCTCTTCCATCTCTTGCTCCGTTATTCCTGTTTCTAAAGGGTATTCACAACCAGCAGCGATGGTCCCGGAGGACCAGTGGGAAGCTGGCCAGTGTGTGATCCAAAACATGTTCCTGCTTGACCCTCACAGTTCATTTCCAGATGTTACTTCAGGTATTTCTTTAAAAAAATATCAATTCTTTATGCTTAAACTGAGAAAGCATCTATTTACTGCCCCTAATTGAGGTTAATAAGTAGGGGATATTTGGTCTACACTTTTGATCTTAGTCCAGTGGTTTAAAAAACCCACTGTTTAAAAAGTGAAAACTTAACGTAAATCAATATTCTTCAGCAGGAATTTCTATGGTGAATTAACGAAAAGTTTGTAGACATAGGCCCAATCATCCTTTTCAGCATAGTTAATCTCAGTGTCCCAATTGCAGTTTATGAGTGATGCTTCTGTAACACATGATAAACTTTTTGTCAAATGTTTTGGCTGGAGATTTGTCACTGTTTTCCCTGGGGATTTTTGAGATATTAAATCACTATCAAGGGGCTGGAAACTAGGGCTAGTATTTAGTTCAGTCCCACTTTCACTGGAAATTTGTTCAGCCCACTTACTTTGTTTTATGTCTCCAGCAAAATTTCTTGGTTGACAGTGATTTATGAAGATAACATTTCCTACATGATAAAATTCTGAAAAGACCAGATATTGAAGTGATGTCAGAGTCACCTAAAGTGTAAGCTGAAACAACTAATTTAAGGTCTAATGCTGTTACGCTCACATCGATCAAATTTTTACTACTGCCTACATTAAAGAGCAACTTGATTCTGTGCATAGGTGATTATTATTAAAAGACTGCCTTTAAAAAAATCTTCTCTATACACAGTAGATCAATAACCTGTCCAAGAAGCAAGGAGCTGTGGAAATGAGTTACAGAAGGAATTGTGAAGATAAATTACATGGAATAATTAAGTAAAAAGGCATTGTGTGTGACTGACAGGGAGAAAACATTTTTTGTGAATATCTAGTCAATGTTATATTGTGGTTTTTTCATTTGTAAAAGATACTGAAAAATTCCAATTAGGCCTTTCTGTTAATGTTTTTTGGTACATTTCTCAATGAAATCTAGTCTCAAGGGAGGGAAGGACTAGTTTATCATTTTATACTGAATGCAGGACCGCTCAGAGAAGACCAGAAAAGACATCAGCGGAGACATGACGATGAAACTAATATATGCACTCTCCTGGTGCAAAAGAAGCAGAGAAGAATTCCCTATAACTTACAAAGAAATGGTAGTAGGTGGCCCAGGCTAGAGAAGAATGGGTCAAGAGATGGTGAGAGAAGGCTGGAGTCAAATTCCACGAAAGGCCACAGACTCTGCCCACCACCCAGTGGCTCCTGGCGTGGGGAGCCAGACCTGAGCCTGACACCTTGATAATCCAACATGACAACTCTTTATTTGATTTGATGGAAAACGAAACAAATGCAGGTTTTTAAAAGTCAAATTATTCTGTGAATTAGGAATGACAACCTTCTACAATACATGCCTTTTAGAAGAGGCTTCAGAATGTTAAAGAAATGCTGCTGGGAGTGTGTGTTGGTATGGCTGCAGTTGTATTATTTTGCTAATTAATGTCCTAGAACACAGGACACAGTGCATGTCTCAGTTTACTTTCCTGAGATGGCCATTGATAACAGAAGCTAACATGCTATATGCTTTTTATTCATTTATGGCAGGCCAAAAGTGATAAAAATCACACCATCTCAGTTCCATAGGCACAAGAGTCATATTTATTTAGTGTGCCCTATTTACAATAGATTTTTAAAAGCTGTAATCCACGTGAGTGCCATCGTATTAAGATACAAGAAATTTTTTGAGATTGTTTCCTGTTTCCAATTTCTGTACTGGAGAATAAATGCTGTATTAAAGATGTGTAGTGTGAATAAGGTGTGTGGTCATTCATGTTTCCAATTAATTATAAAGCAATGGAAAATACAATAATTTGACATATTTTGTACTTAAATATGCATATTTTGTA
Source organism: Jacana jacana (assembly GCA_013400555.1). NCBI lineage: Eukaryota > Metazoa > Chordata > Aves > Charadriiformes > Jacanidae > Jacana > Jacana jacana. The sequence continues at coordinate 82,135 of VZTM01009073.1, forward strand.
CCGAGTATATATTTACAGACAATATATTTGTACAAGTATATGTAGTAAGTTAGAGCAGTTTATTAATCTTGGAATAAGTTGGTAGTTAAAGCATTATCTCTTTAGGTTCTCTAGTTTAATAGAAACTCAACATCTACAGTTGTAAATCTAACCACTTTTCTTGGCAAAACAACATTCAAGAACTGTTAGAGAATTATAAAATATAGTAAAGGGACCTTTTTAGGATTGAACAAGAATTTTACACTGTTCTCTTAGAGACGGCTGACCACAAATCAGTTTCCCTTTTGTACTTTCTGACTTAATTCATAGAAATGACATACTTGTAACACCAGCTACTTCTGCCAGTAAGCATTAATTTTATCATAAATCACATGACGCTTTGGCCAGAGTTGAGCAACCCAGTAAGGACCAGCTGCAGTAGTGTGAGATCCAGCATTGCAGAATGCAGTTCGCTGGGATTCCTCATTGGAAATACAGTAGAAAGGTATTGTAGGCTTGTGTTAGTGGGTGTATTATTTTCAGAAGATAAGGTACACTATACATGCTCCTGATATAGTCTTCCATCAATGCCCAGCCTGCTAAACCTGAATTGAAGTGACTGATCTACAATTTGCATTCTCTTTTCAGTCCATCAACAGAACATTATTAAAACCATTGAGCCAAAACCCATTAGAACAGCACTCACGTATGAAACAATGCACAGGTCTGCTTGTTCCCACTTTTATGCACTGCTATAGGACTATAAATATTCATCGTAATGTAACCGAAAATTATTGAAGTGAGAAAAACGAGAAACAGGGAAGCCATTTGCTTCAATTCATAAACAGCATCTGTTGGGAAGTTATTCATAGATTGCTTCAGGGCCTGCTGAGCAGTAAGCCCATGGAAAAGGATGCCATTGCAAGCAAATTGGCCAAAACTGCAATGGAAATGCTATTAAACATGATTCACTGACAGCCAGGGAGAATGATCAGGCACTGGGTTGTTTTATGTCTTCTTTTATCACTGGGACACAGAAGCAGCCTCCAGCCAAAGTCTCACACAGTTCAAATTGGAAGAGCAACCTTCTAAGTATATTAAGGCCTAACTAGTGGCAAGAGAAAGTTGCATGAAGTGATATTATAGTGAGTACAGTTGTTTATTTGTCCCTACCCAAGGCACAGGTAAAATACCCTTGCGAATCAGGGTGGCTATAACCTTCCCCACTGTACATTTTTGCCCAAAAGGTGTTTAAATATCTTCCTGCAGAAAGGTGAAAACACAACCTAGGGAAAAATGAAAAAGCAATCAATAACTTAATAAGCATCGTTTAGCTTCTCATTAAATTTCAAAATATATTTTAACTGAAAAGTGATATAAAGCCAAAGAAGAGTGTGTCTGTGCAAATCCACAGAAGAGAGTAAGTACAGACATCCTCAAGTGTAGTTCATTAGTGAAAATAAAACACTCAGCTGCCAGATTTTGTTTGCTGATTTACAGGGCAGAGCAAAGGCAGAGCAGAGTGAGGGTAAGGCAGAACGGTTCTGCAATTCAGAATTCAGTGCGAATGGTGCTGGATTTTCAGCTAATGATCTGGCCTGAAGTTTTTTGCCACCTGTGGGATATATCACATCACAAGGAACTGGAAAAATGCACTTGCAATCAATACGTGGACAAATAATCTTCTCGGCTCCATTCGTCTTCCTACTGCAAATTATTTATAATTTTAATTAACTTCAGCAATTCATTGACTCTAAGTAACAGAAAGTGCAGTCCCTTTCATAACCAGGATGGTACATTGGTCCACAGCTCACAGGGTGAACTGTTTTCATAACTATTTGCTCTACTTTCCTGTGTTGCAGCTGAGACAAACAGCAAGAGATATGAAGCTATTTGAATTATCTTTATTTTGCTCGTCTGTACTTGTTACATTTTACTACTTTTAAATATCCTCATAAATTGTTTTCTCTTTTGACAAAAATCTAGGGAAAGAGAAGTTCTTCAGCTGCTTGACCTGCATGAGGTGGGAGACTTTCAGGTTACTGGTAGGCTCTAAAACAAATCTATAAAAATGCCTGAATTTGCAGGCAAACAATGACATTTTCTCCTAAGCAAACATTAATCATTTGTCATTTGGTATTTACTTTTTGTTGTTGAAGTACAAACTTGCCTTGTGACTCAAGTGAGTGAAGGCCTTTTGCACATAACAAACACTATTTTGTTTGCATGCATTTTTCGAGGGATATTTGTGACTAGCAAATTAGAACTGTTTGATGCTAGGGGAAAAAAAAGATAATTTATTCACCAAGTCCCCTGGAATGTGATAACTGGCGGGCATCAGTTACATCTATTCATTTAGCTGCTTCTCAGAAAAGTTAAGTTAGCTTTAAATTATTCATTTAAAGGTTGACACACTCTCCAGGAACAGTATGAGATGTGGTGGGTGTGATACATTTAAGGGGTAACAAATGCTCAAGCACAGAGAAACCTCTGCTCAACCTTTAAATGGAAGAAAAAACATTTCAAGTTGTTTCATCCCAATTTTCTTTATATTATCTTTTACCATAATATGTCCCTTTGGTGTTCATTTGCATGAAACTGTTTGTTAGAACAACTGAGATTTACAAATGAAATGTTGCTGAGAAAATATTTGTTGTCAATAAATTACATATCTGAACACCTACAAGATGTGACACACAGCACCGTCCTATTCAAGATGAAGAACCATACCACATGATTAATGACACATAATTGAACAACAGACCCTGAAAGTTACAGATAAGGCAAAATTACTCAAATGCCTGTGATATTATCAAGTCCTACTAAGGCTGAATCAGAAAAGTCAATGTAAACAAGTAAAACCAGATCTTAACTTCACAGATTAAGTATTTTTGCATATAACTTGCTTACCCTTTTGTCTCTCCACACCCAGATTGTGTGATCCTGTTAATCCCTTGGACAAGGATTTTAAGGATGTGTTCTGGCAGCTCCATCTGGGATCCAACCATGGGTTTTCTAGCTGAGGGGCATCCTGGTTTGGGATTCACAGGTAGGCTGCCAGAACCGCCTTCAGCCTGCTTCTGCCATGCTGAGAAAATCCTGTTACTGTCCCTTCTCTTCTGTCAAGTCAAGTAATAAAATTAAGGGCTCAAGTTCTTGCAGATTTATGTGCCATATTCTTCAAGGAACCACATTTTGCCTGTCGTCTTACAATTCTGGCACAAAACAGCAGAAGGTACAGATCTCTCTTTTCATAACTCCCCTACTCACCAAGTGAAGATTCAGGGACAGTTCAACTGGAATTGCCATGAATACAGACATGATAAAATAAGTTTAAACATGATCAAAAAAAACCATTATTGTTTATAGAGGAAGATAATTAATTTTTCAAAAATGCTACTGCATATATTAGGGCTGTTAGGAACAGCTCTAATTTGCTAGCAGACCATTTATGGAGATTTCCATTCCTTTATTTATTCCTTTATTAAATAAGAGAGACGCCATAGCAACCCCAGTCACACACTTTTGTTCCTGTATTGATTCTGCATTATTCAGTCTATGTAGGTTTTATTGTGGCCATTGTCTCACATTATGCTGTAGACTCCCCAAATCAAAAACATTCATTGTATAATCCAATGTTTCAGGGCTCTGAATAACCTGGGACAGAAAAACAATCACCCTCAGGACCTGCCTTGGGTCTAAAAAGATTTTACCTATGAAGATTTTCCCCAAATCTTTTCCTCTCAATTCCCATTTTGTATCACCTCCACCTAAAATACCAATAGCTCAAAGCCCAGTAATTCATTTGGATGAACCAAAGTTATAGTGGAGGGGAAACCAAACCAATATGCCAGTCAGCTTTGAAACAGCCTTGCTTTGGTACATTTCTAGCAAAACTCCATGCTTCTCACAGGAGTCTAGTCTTCCAAGCAGAAATTATATTTATAAAACCTATGTTTTTTGAGTATAATTGCAACTTTTTAACACCAGAAACATTTTCAGCCATTCATCAAAATGGGTTTAGTCCCTTATGTGATACAGTTCATATCCTAAAATGATAAAATCTGGATCATCTCACCTTTCTTGTCAAGGATGAGTGCTACGACAATAATTTTTCATCCTGAATATGGAAAAGAACCTATACAATAGTCCATCAAACCACTTATGTACATGATGACATCACTCATGGGTAGGTGTGAGCCTACAACACAGGAGCAGTTCAATACCCATGTACCCATGGAGTATAGCCTGGAAGAGCCCTACCTAATGGAGATATTTAATGAGCACATGAATTATGCGTGCAACTCTTCTTGGCCTATTGTGCAACTCCTTCCTGTAAGGAAGCTGGAGTTCAGTTATATACCCAAGTTTATTTCTACAAGACCTGCCTCTGCTCTGTGGAGACGGGAGCTGGCTCCTCATGGATGCCAAACCATTCCAGATGCTCTGTGACCACATTAGCCTGGCTCCAAGCCTACATCAGGAAAACTAAACTAGCTCAGATTTGGACGTGCTGTGTAATCCCAGGACTGTGTGAGAGAGAAGACACCTCCCACAGCCTAGAACATGGGCACAGTGAACTCTCAGGTAGACAGAAAGGCACACAACTGGTCAGTGCTGAGAAACTCAAGACACCTGGGAAATCTTCAAGTTACTTACCTCCCCTAAGAACTAACACTTTTTTTTGCCTGTTAAAGGCTTTGTTGCAAAAGAGAAGAGCTGTTCACCCACAACGTGAAAGAAAGTTGGATAACCACTCTTAATGGCATATGGCACGTCCATCTGTTAAGGATATGGCATGTCACACATCTGTTTTCTGGCACTGGCCTGGGAGCAAAGCTGGTCCAAGCTGCTATCAACACTATCAACTCCCTAAATAACAAGCGATGGCTCTCCCAGGAAGGGAGCATCGAGCTCAAATCAGCATCCTGAGCCACACCAGTATGAACCATACAAGTGCTTGTGCCTCGTGCACACAGATTTGATGGGGTGTCAGCAAACAGAGCAGATTTTGCCCACACAGACATCCGTTACTTCTACTTGTAGAAAATAGAAGGAAAGAGAATGAAATAAAAAGAGAATGACTCTGTTGTAAAAGCTTTGTTCACACCAAATTTTCTTGACAAGACTACCCCTAACTCCTTTCACCAAACAAGCTGTAAGTACAAGCTGTGGTGACACTGTCCAGGTCATTTTGGCTTTCTGGTCACGCTCCGAAACTTAACAGATCTGAATCTTAAAATCCCAGTCCTGAGACTGCATTGTGAGGTACCTCAGCAGGCAGATTTATCCATGGTTTTACTGAAGACTTAAAAAAACTAGAGGTTCCTTTCCTTAATATTCATTATCCTTCCAGGAGGGAGACTCAAAAAGCACCAGACCAGCAGTGATTAATTCTTAGGAAAAACCCGCCGAGGCAACACCCAAATCTAACTAATCTCATTAGTTTTCTCATTTGGAGGTAAGTCTTTCTATGGAACCAGAAGTCTTCCCAGCAAAAATTATTTGCCAGGTTTAGAGGCTTTTTAGGGTAATAATTTTACTCATCTGTTTCTAGTCCAAACAATTATGTAAATAGGAACGAAAGTGAGAGTTTCATGTAGGCTGTTTGAAATACTGTTCACTCACCAAAAAAGCTAATCGATATCCCTGGGGTAGTTCAGACTGAACGTATAATCATAAAATACAGGAACAGAGTGTGTTAGCAGGGACAGAAAAAAATCAGAACAAATGACATGGCTTCAGCATGTAGCCCAGGAAACAAAAATATCTCATTCAGCTGGCATTTTTCAAAGTGATATATGTCAATACTGTTGTTCCCTTGTAGGTTAACTAAATCTATCAAAAATGAATTCAGACTAAGACTTGGTAAAAGACTCTCTTTTTTTCAGCTTTCTTTCTTGAGGAGTTCAATTTCTATTATAGGGGGCCAGCAGTTAAAGAGTCACATATCTCTAGCCTGCTATTCTCTGCCTGTGCTTGATTTTTATAAATTTGTGCCACAGTATAATCAGAGCTTTCAGCACTGAAAACATGTGGTCCCTTTTGTTAACACTTTAAAATTTGAAAACTCAGCAGCAGGAGGTTAAATCAAAAATTGCTTGGCCTTATTCTCTCATTCAGCAGAGGAAAAAATAATAATAAAAAGAAGCTTTTTGTTAGTCAGAGAAAGCAAGCTCTTTAGGCACCACAAACAGAACCAGTACAAGGGATTTTTAAACAATGGGCTGACAAGTGCTGATCCTGAAAGGTGAAAAATGGTATGAGTCTGAACAAAAAGGATCCAACTGCCTCTACGCTTCCATTTGCAAAGAGAATAGAGCATCATAGAACTTTCTAGCATGGTTATTATACATAAAGATGAAATGAAACATCATATGCCTATCACTACTATTTTGCAGAGTTAAAGCCAGATATACAGCACAAGTCAGTGACTGTACAGAAGATGTGAGTGGAGGGTTTCCCAAGGCATATGGATGATTGCGTTTCCACTCCTGCATGTGGAAATCTGTGTTTGCAGAAAGATTATTCATGCTGTCTAAAATATTGTATGAAAGACTATTCATACAGTCCAGCCATGTGATGGGCGAGGATGAGTACATTGTACATTAATAGCATTTGTATTCTGCAACTCTGTGAGTCCTCATGATCTGAGTGAGAAAAGGATATTTTGAATATTAAAAAATAATCACAATATAATGCACTCCAAAGAACACTGCACTTTTCTCAACAAATTTCCTCTTTCACTTAGCTACGACTCAAGGATGGTCAACTTTTTCATGGGTGGCTAAATCACCTCATAGACCGATCGGACTCTTTCCCTATTTGACATTGTGCCGATTCGCTGTCATCCCTTTGCTCTCTAAGAACACTAAGTACAGACTGTAGCTTCAGTGAGCTTTTTGTATAACTAAAGTAACATAAAATAAAAGAAATAAATAATAATAAAAAAGAAAAAAAAACAATAGAGGAAAAAGCGTGTGAAGGACAGAGCTGTGCTCGCCTTTACAGCCAAGAGCAGCTGCTTCTGCCCAGCTCTGTGGCACCCCCAAACTCTGCGTTGGCTCTGACACCCAGCAAGTGGCTGGGTAAGACTCCAGGCAAACAGCCATCACTAAGCTCTGTGCTGTCACGCTAACAAATCCAAGCCTTGTTAGTTTAATGCTGCCTTTGGTGCGCCTCCACTCCATAACATTCACAGCAGCAACTGCAGCATAGATTTACCCAGGGAGAGGCCAACAGATGTGGTAAGTTGTGCTCACAGCTAGAAGTGCAAAGTGTTTGATCAGCTGCATGCAGATAATTAGTTCTATAATTTAAAAAGTTTCTGTTATTCCTTAACATCCACCCTAAGCTGCAACTAGAGAAATGCTGCTCTAAACACCAACTGTCAGAGGAAATTTCCATTCACAAGAACTTCATTTTAATTCAAGGAAGAACTGAAAATAGAAGAATGTTCAGAAGACTCAACAAGACAACTTTATACTATTCCTGTAGAGTTTAATTTAAAAAACCCAGTAGATTGACTCCCTAACGTTGTTCAAATGATCCAATAATTAAAGTGATAAATATTAACCTAGGTGATCTTCCAAAACTTAGGATCTACATCTTTTTGTTGGAAAGTTATTTAGAGCACATCTCCAAACTGTGAGAGCAGTGAGCTTGAGTCTGCAATAGGGCTTGATCAAAGGAATTGGAATTGCATTTGCCTAATTTTTGCAAACCATGGTGCATTTTAAGGATTAGCACCTCTGTTCACCGGTCAGCTGCTAATGGACTACAGCTACTTTCTGTTTTTCTAGGTGCAACCAAATATTAAAATCTGGAGGATAACTTGCTCACAGCTCCCTTATACCAGATCAGTGAGAATTCTCTGTATAGGGAAAAAAAAGTACCCACTACAAGTCAAATTGTGGCTCCAGTTGGAAACGAACAGATAAGACCACCACCTTTTCTGTCCTTACGCCCTTTTCGTACACCAGTATTTTGATTGTTTTCAGCTCCTGAGAACCAAACCAGATCAGAGATAAGAAGAGAATGGAAGTTACCTCCTTTGCACCATCAGCATACTTTCTGTTTAATAAGCTTTAGTCTTCTGCAGACCCATTAAAGAAACTGAAGTTATCGAGGTGTTAATTTGGGCCTAATTTGGCATAGACCCTTCATCTTTATTGCCAATGTGTGTGATGGAATGTTTGCACCTTGACTTCCAGAGTACCGGCTGGGACTTGGAAAAGGGAACAGAACATACTTCTAATTATAAACTTAATAGGTTTTATGTTGGATCCTTGAGTGACAAACACAAAACTCTACAAATGTATTTATGGCCACTTGCTGGAGCAGAACAGCAACGGTAAAAGCTTACAATTCTGACATTATGTTTTTATAAACTCTGCATAGCTTTGCCATACAAAAGCTTGAAAATGTTTGATTGAGATTTCTGGTATTTCTCTAATTTCTGTACATCCTATTGACGACAGCACTACTGTCTCCCCNAATATATAGAAACAACTGATTAAAGCACTGCCCAGTGTAGTGTATCTGACATTTAATCAACATTTGCTCATTGTGCTGGATCTCAATACCAACAGGAAGATAAGGATTTTAGCTATTTTCAATTCATGCCTATCTCTGCATGGCTATAAAAAAGAGGCATTACTGAATTTCTCCTGAATTACACCATTTCGTGTCCAGCATAAAGCATGGTGATGTGAATCTGCTACTTTTCTGCATTTCTGTGGAAGAGTTAACTTCAAAAAAAGTCAGTTCATCAGCCTATTTATGCAAATGATAATGTTGTTATTCAAGACAACAGCAACCAAGAGATACATGGCAGAGTTCAGAGTACAGATGAGAAATGGCAAGGAAGGACTCCAAGGTAAGATGCTTACACCTCCTCCCTCACTCTAGTTTTATAAATGTACCTGGTCATTGCCAAAACTCTGACAAATCTCAGTCAAAATGATGTCCAGGAAGGTTTCCTCAAATATAAAGGGGTTAGATTTGATCAATCATCATCGCTGCTGTTCTTTCATTCATTATTCTTACTTTAGATAGAAGGATTCTAAGGCCAAAGGAGTTATAACACCTCTTCAATGTCAATAAAACTCCTTACTACAAGGAAGTCTGTAGGTTTTGGTCCAATCTAAGGTATGAACTGGACTATGGACACCAACGGGACAGTAGCAGCATCCTTCAGTTCGGAGAGAGTGGTGGCTGCAGATATGTGAAGACTTTGAGTCTTTGGAAATCAAAAGGAGAAAAAAATTATGGGCTGATTTCCTCTCAGTCAGGGAAAGGATGCTCCATGGAGCACGTGATTGCTTTATGCTGCCAAGTAACCCACAGATACACTTAAGAAGCAGGGGGATTAAGAGTACTGTTTGTTTTGCATTTCTTGACAGATTACCTATGATAGGGACCTTGAGACTTAGATTTGGAATGCTTACTTTAAAAGTTTCCTTTGTATATCCAGCATCCTACGTGTCTAGAGCAAAAAATACATTCAACCTCTATACCCTTGTTTAATAATGTAGGATGTTCCTGTTAGTTCTGTATCTATGTCTTGTAATTAAGACATTAGATGTCTTTGTTACAGAAATATAATAAATGAACTTCTGTCTTCAAAATACCCTTATGGAGTACAGACTTTTGCTGTAAGGGAGATGTGCTGAAGTGGCTGCTGTGTTAGTGATGCTCCCACATCGTGCTAGGCTGTGCCCACGACAGAGATTTATTACCACAGAGATTTCTTTCCCATTCTTCCATAAGGTAGATACTATTACAGGCTACGAGGAGAGGGACAGTCCAAAGTAACCCAAGGAAAATTACTTCCAGAGCAAATACAGATATTTTTTTCTGAATATTTAGGCAGAAAAATTAGAAATAGCAAATTCTTTTCTTACCACCATTCTTGAACTGCACTCTTTCGTCTACAACATTTGGCAGAATGCAGTAGTCTTCATCAGGTGATACACAGCTAAATTCTCTTCTTTGCATGTATACAATAGATATGAGAGTTTTCATAAACATATCAAATGGCATTTTTTAAGGTCCTAACTTGGCTGCCAACTACTAGTAGTTCTCTTAGCTGATGGTCATGAGCACTTAGAAAGACTGTTGTATTTAAAACATTAATGACATCCTAAGGCTACTGCAGCAACCACCCTATATATTATTATAAATGTTTCAAGGAACCCAAGCGCAGTCAAGCCCTCTTAAAGCCAAATAGATGTACTTCATTTGAACTTAAATATATGCTTAGAGCTACGTACACATGTAAGTGTTCTGCTGAATGGCGTTTTTCTTCAAAGAACAGCCCCGTTAATTTCAATTAGACTATTTATATGATCATGTTCTTCCAGTCTTAAAGTATAAATTTACAATCCATTAATCGCAAGGCCAAACCTATGAAATACCATTATAATGAACTTATTTAATAAAGTTCACCTTTACTCAATTCTAAGCCTGATAATATATCTGTAAGGAATCTCAAGAACAGAGGATTGCAATACTTAAAGGCCACTGGATATGAAGTTTTAAAATCTAAAGATCTGAATTGGATCTCATCCCCTCTTATGTGCCAGTGTGTTTAAAGAAGGTTTTGATGCCATTTAAAAAATGGGTTTGCATCCAAATACAGGTACTTTGGTGCAATACATCACTGTTTGCTGCTACTACAACAATGGAAGGAAATGGTCTAGAAATGCAGAAGTGCTTTTCAGCCTTTTTATAAAACACACAAGGCAAGTTGTGTATCAAACATCTCTCTGAATCATGCTTAAAAATCAATTTTATGAATATTAAACAGGTTGTACAACACCTTTATGCTTTTTGCTTAAAAAAAAGGCTCTCAGGTTTCCTGTGAGTGATAGCATCTGTTTATTCTCAGTCTGTGCAGTAAGATGCTTTGAAAAGGCATTTCCATCGCCAGGTGGCCATCTGGGGAAGGGGGCATTGCTCCTGACCAAGAAAGAGGTTTCAGGGAGCAGAGCATGTGGCAGGCAGGCAGAGGCTGTGCACAGCAGGGCATCAGGAGCCTGCGGCACACACAGAAACCAAGATGGCTGGGAGCAGCCAGCCAGGCCTTGGGAGTAACAGCAGGAGCTTCTAAGGGACCAGAAGGGAAGAGGCAGGATCTGCTGCAGCTCAGAGAGTCCCTTAGCTGGTTTGTCTGGATGCAAAGACTAACCAAAGATCTAGTAGAAGCAGGAATGAGGAGTTCTTATTAATATTTCACCTGGTGTAGTCACCTTCACATTTATTTATGTAACCAAGCTAACACATGTTCTGAAATGAAACAGACAAAAAATATATAAATCAGGTTTCAGCTCAGAGCTTATCTAATGTCTAATGTACAAAAGCCTAAGTGATACATAGTGGAGTGGAAGAGAGAGGGGAAGGTACACAGAGACTCTCATCCCTGGGGATCCTGCACAGAAGGGGTAGGTTCCCCTGCAGCATAACTCAGAGCAGAGCCAAAATGCAATATACGTTCACCGTGCTGGTTTTTCTGTTGTATAACAAAAAAAGAAGGAAACTACAAGGTGAAGCCAATGAGAAATCCACCTTTTGTCTTAGACGTTGGGCTGAAAAAGTGCATCTCATCCTTTAAGCTTATTTTCCTTGATTTGAAAAGGTAAAATATTGATTTTCCCTTTCAGTGAAAGAATTCCTCTATTTTGTGACCCAAACTTCAGTGGCTATTGCTATAGCAGCAAGATTGGGACAGACAGCTGGAAGACTTGGAGGATACCAGCTGACTCTTGAAAACTGAAGAGAGGGCAAGAGGGAGAGGAGACAGATGGGTGTGGGATGGGGCATAACCTCTTTAAGCAGCACAGATGCTCCAGGAGAGAATGTGTGTTTGCAGCCTTACACCCAGTAGTGGGGAGTCAGGTGAGGCTTGAACCAATGACAATTTTAGTGGGAGTCGAAGGAGTAATCATGGCTATGGGCATCTGAGTCTCTCAGATTCTTTCATCTGTCCTTTGCCAAGTTCTGCTCTCACTGCTGTGGGGCTACTCTGCAGTGCAATTCTGAATTTACGGCGAGGCAACAGACCGCAAACCATCTATATGTTGAGATGACATTACCTGTGAGTGATCTGAGATTTTCAGAGGGATTTGGGCCCTTAATTTGTTTGAAAACCTACATGCTGGAATTCTAGGCAGTTCTGCCGTTGATTTCCAGAGTGCTAAGATTTCATCTATGGCTTCACAACTACTGTAACACAGAATTGCTCCTCCGTGTCTGGGAAAACCAAATCTTATTCTTGGTCTGTATCTAAATAATAGCAACATCTATCAAATTCATTATTAGGAATGTTAATTGTTAAGTTGTTAATCCTTTTAAAATAATATGATTTAATCTTGAATGTAACCTCTAATGAGATTAAAAGAAAAAAAGGCATGATGGTTAAATAGCTAGAACATTGGCAGATTTTCATATACCTTTCTCCTACTAAAAGCAATATTGCTACTCATCCTCCCAAGTTTTATTAAGTTAAAAGGTACAATGGAGCAAAGAGCTGTTAGATCAAAATATTACATACAGTAACTCAGCACAGAAAAGAAGAGAAAAGCGGTCTCTTAAGAAAAGTCAGAACAAGGAACAAAGCCTAATAATTTACAAGCCTGCTTCTAAAAACAGACACTGCAAAGTGTTTTCATTGTACCTTAGGCAACATTTCCTACTTTTCATTGAAAAATGAGGAGAAGAAAAGAATAGTTTGTCATTGCATCTATCAGCAGTGCTTGCAATATTCATCTATGTGACCTGGCACTGGGAGAGAAAGAAATGAATTAATGTACTGGTGGAAAAGGAGGGGCAGGAATATCTGAGTGGGTATTGCACTTCGCTAGAAGCGGTGAGCTGTTCATATTGCAGTTTGGTTTTGTAGATTGAAATAACTGGCAGGGTGCTCAGAGCAGGTGGATGGTTATTTCTAGTCTAGTCTATTCTGGTCTAGATCAAAACTAATAAATAAAGTAGAAAAGGCACTCAGCCTCTGGGTCCTTAGATTGGCTTTGGCTTTATTACTTGTACTACCTGCAGCCTCAACTATTTGCTTAGTTTTGGTGTGTAATGAATTGTTATTTTCATTTATGGCTGTAACCATGACAGAAATCATTACATCATGCCTTATAAAAAGAAACCTTTTTTAATTTCACCCTGCTTCAGTGACAATATTCAGGCTATTGTGTAGCATAATCATCTCTTATTGCCACACATTGCACTCCAGAACTGGCAAAGCAGAAGTGCCCTTTAAATGGAAATCAAGTTCTTCCCCAACTGTTTTCAATATCTGAGGCAAACCTCCTTTTTGTCCAATTTTCTTTCTCAGGATCTGCCCTTCCTGCTATGAGTATCGCTCAGTTGAACAGCTCTATCATTAGGCTTTACAGAAAGGCGTGCAAGAGCATCTGGGCAGGACTTAGCACCGGGTGCCTATGAGACAAGGAGTGAAAAATGTCACCGGCTGGATCCCAGACTGCTGACAAAGCAGGCGGCGGCTGGGGGAGGCAAACAGAAGCAATTCAGGAAATGATACACAGTCCCTGAAGTGATGTATTCTGAAGTTAGAAAGAAAGGAAAAAGCAATCAGGGGATGCTTTTGACATGGTTGCTAACACTGTTCCAACTCATCATGAAAAAGGGAAAAACTCTCATTTAATATATAGCAGTGAAAAATGTCATCCCTATTTGGCTGTCAGAAAAAGTCTATTAATAATACTTTCTACTAAATAGCTTATCTAAATTGCTCTAGCTGCTTTTTAAAACTGATTTTATTGGCCCCAGTTAAAAGGACCGCCACACTGAGGTCCAGAGAAGCAGCCTTTCTATGACTGCCGTCCCTAGTTTCTTGTTCAGGAGCAATCAACTTCACATCAAAGGTGATTCTACTGTGTCTGTGCTGCAAGATGAATTCTGGATTTGGGAGCAGATTTGGGCAAACTCATCCATGGGATTGTTCTGCCTTTGGGCACTGGTAAATTGAAGATGTCTGTATTCACCTCAAGAGATATGGCACTGAAATCTGAAGGGGACTGGACGTGAGCTCACTAGTGCTCCTTCCAGCCAGACCACAGAAATGAACAAAGGCTGAGATCCCCTCCAGGTCTGACCCTCTGAGGAGAGCTCCACAGAGGTACACAAAACACATTCCATCAGGAGACAATATAAGAGCCCTTTTCATTAGGTTCATCCTATATAAAACAACACACCAGCCCTTCAAAGGCACAGAACTTCTTGGGCAGAATAAAGAGTGACCAGAGAAGCTGACATTTCCATTAAAAGGAGAAATAGCACATTATGATGCTTCTGTCTAGTCTACAGGTCCTGAATTTTCTCTCTTTAAATGGCCATATAAATCTAGTGCCAAAAGCAGGCAGTTTGTCAATGAATGAATAACCACCCGAGCAGTGCACCATGTCACCATCCTTCGGCAGCTATTATACCTGAGAAGTGTTTTTCAGAAGAAACTGGCAAATATACCTAGGCTGAAGCTTTCAGAAGAAGGAGCTTCACTCCTTCATTTCTAAATTAACGAACTAATGCTCCAACGTGGCTTTTTCAAAGGTTTTCAAAGCTTTTTCCCATCAAAAATTTCTCTCTGTTGTAACTGTACTTTAAATCATGCACGCCAAAAAGTTGCTCAGAATTCCTAGTACACGTTGTTGCTTCTCACTTACCAAAACCTCACAGGTACAAGCCCAGTCAAAACAGCACAATATTGTACTCTACTTACATGATCCAAAAGTCATTGCTCTGTGACTACTCTGAAGTTAAATGTTCTTGCCACTTAAAATGCTAAAACCTACAAAAGAAAAAAAAGAGAAGCACTTTGAGCTCGCGTTTTATACGCTTCACACCTTCACAGACCACATGAGAGAAGACAACTTTTCCCATCACGGGTCATGATCTCCTCTCTGGAAACCAAACCAAAATTAAACCAAACATTCAGAAATAGAAAACATTTTTATTTCTAAGTAAACTTGAATCACAACCATATCTTTCATGCTACAGCTCTGCTTTACTCACGTTGGAATTTCAGGTAGCCTAGAAGGAAAAAAAGAAAATTGATATTTTTGTTTTTAAACCTGACCTTTTGGGTCATAAATTTAACCTGTACTTCAGAGATTCAGAACTAAAAATCATTTTTGGAGGTTGAAAGATTTGGCAAAATCTGAACATGAAATGTCTACCTTTGGGAGATTTATAGACTTAAGAGGTTTTTAACCCAATCAACATCAGATATCTAGTTTCGGTGTCATGAATGAACTCAAAGCCCTTAACTTTTTTTCAGTGACTATCAAGGAAGGTCAGGCTTCCAGATTTGGGGGCTCTGATTAGCATTTTCCTGAGAGGCCCAAGGCAGCCTCGCGGGGGTGATGTGAGCAACTCTTTGCTACACAGCACAGAAGCAGCACTCAGTAATGGAATTGGAGAAAATCTTGGCACAAACTGATTTGCACCATTGTCCTGATGTTTTAAAGAATTCTGACACCATCAGATTGGTTCTCAGCAGCAGAGACATTGGTTCCACTCTTCCCAGGGCTAAGTACACCAGCCGTGCTTGCAAGCACTTCTTGGAGCGGCAGTTTTAACTGTGCTCATCCCAGAGACTATCTGCGTGGTCTGTCATAAATCACACACTCAGGGTAAATGCAACGAATTGGTAAGACAGGCACCAGTTTCAGTCCTGATGGAGACATATATGCAGATCCTTCCCACCGATATATACAAACATGACCTTGCACTGCATCATTAAAGTGAATTTACAATATGGCAGTAGATGCCAAGGAGGCTGGGCATTGAACACAGTTCTCTTTAAAGACTTGAGCTTTAGCAAAATATATTTGAAACCAATGTCAACTACTCTTCCCTTTCTTCCCCATGCAAAAAATGCTGTAAAGTGTTATTTTTTCTTGTAATTTGCTTAATTCTTTAATTTGATTAATGCAGATGACTGAAGAAAGGGTAAGGCAATGAGAAACCTTTATCTAGCATATTTTATTTTGTGTAAATATTTGGTTTTGATTTTGTTTGGGTTCCTAGACTACCTAACATTTTTCAAAAGCAAACCATTTTTACTAACAAAAGACTTGTCATCAGAAATTTCACTCCCCAAAGGTAAAGAGGAACTGACTTAACCAGATAAATATTACAGGGCTCTAAGTGAAATCATAAACAAGAGACTGACTGTGAAACGAGCAATGTGTTGGGGACTGCTATTCCTCCTGGTCCCCACAGCTGAGAAGTCACTGCTCTCATTTTGGTTTGACACTTTTTCCAGCATGTCAAATAGCAAATTAATGCTTTATTTGTTGAGGCATTCCTCAGTGGCTAAATTTTGCTGAACTACAAGACTCACTTTGTAAAGCAGTTGTTCTTTTGGTAATTGTGCTTCATTTAGGAAAAAATACAGAGCAGAGTGAACTATGCCTAACAGGGATTTGGCTTTCAAATTTTGATTTTTGCAATTAAAAAAATGTGGAAAGATAATTACTCAGAAAGAAGGTCCTGATAAACTTTATGGCAGAAGAGTTAGAAGCAGTGTGGGGAAAAGGAGATTTGCAGAAATTGGTTAAATTATTGATTGAAGAAAAATGCTTTTGTCCTAGGAATATCACTATCGTAGGATGATAGTTCTAAAGTAAATGCATGTTCTTTCCTGTTCACTGTGGCATTGCTTTAATTTCACAACTCAGTAGCACAGGCACCACCTGAGCTCCTAAAGAATTGAATAATTGATCCATAATTAATGGATGCACAGAACAGGAAAACAGTAGCAGGATACTAGTTAATACAACAGTCAACTGTAGGGAATGAGGCTGTGTACCTGTCTAACTTTGTGAAATTGTTTTATTAAATCTATGTGGACACATTCTGAAAGAGACTTTTAAGACTAGAAGTCATTTGAGACTTCTTGTGTACACACGCCGAGTTAGTTTCTATGAAGAATAACCTAAGAAGTTTGGTGAATACATTCAGAGTCGTGTACCTGGTGATTCAAATTCACTCCTTGGGCATGGTAATCACGAGCTTTTCTTTACACAGATGGAATGAACCAAACAGGCGACACTTTCACATTGAATCACCCACAAGTTTATATGAAAAAGAAAATTTCATCATAGAGGCTTCCATCCTGCCCTCATCCTTTCCCCAGAGTTTGGTTTACACTGTCAAAAGAGAAGAGCCCTTGTTATCTGGCCCCTGAACATGAAGTAATATTACAAGTAACCTTCCTTGCTTCCTGGGCTTGTGGAGGAGTGGACGTCCTTGCTTCCAACCACACCACTGTGGCAGGCAAGATCCATTCAGAGCCTTCCCATATTCTAGATTTTCCCTGTCACCGTCCTAATGCCAGCATTGTGCACCCACATGCATATGTGCTCCATGGGTATGGGCACATACTCTGCAATTAGCTGAAGTTTAAAAGACTCAGGTTACCATAACACCCAGCTCTCAGATATGAACAGATGGCATTTATAAATGCACAGAAACTAGAAGGTAATCCTCTAAAGTAAATTTATTTCTGTAAGCCTTTAGAGACATGTGAAAATGATAACTCTTAATCCATTGATCTACTGAACACAAGAAACAGAACAGTCTGGCTTGGCCAAGTATCTTTGGGTCTTCATGTGACTTTTAGCAAATGAAAACGTGTGTAGAAACCTATACAGTTAGGTCACTGCACAGTACTTGTTTTGCAACACTGGCTACTGACCTGATGGCTATCATTTGTCCTCAAGCTGCTCTCATCTCATAGTTCGAGCATGATTGAAAGGAATCGAGCTCAGAGGAAGCTCAGAGAGCTGTATGGGAATCTCCCCATCATGCAGGACACCAAACTTCTCCTGCGTGATTGTTATACACTTTGGAAATCAGCCAGAAACGTGCAATAGAATTGAATTGAGTTAAGCAGCACACACCTTGGAGAACAGACTAAAACCAAGATTCCCGTCTAGTCTTAAGCAGCACTGTAAGTCTCTGAAACCCTCAAGCTGACAACCGTTGGCAGAACTGGATTCTAAAATAAAGACTCCATTTCCCATGTACAGCAGATGGAACTAAATGACAAATCATGGATAAATATAGAGGACTAAAAAATATTACATATATTTGAAGCAAATAAATCACCATCCTCATTACCATCCAAAGAAAGGTATTTAGCCACCATAAGGGAATGACCAGCATTAGCAGCCCTATCCTGAGTGCATGTTGAACACCCAGAAAAACCCAGGCATGTTGTTAGAGGCTTGGCAAGCACCTGCAAAGAGATTGCTCCTATGATACCTGGTCTGTGGTCATAAGTGTTAGGATGACATCCACGAAGAGCGGAGAACTTCCCTCAGGCAACTCTTCTGTTCATTTGCTGCTGAGAAAGCTGGATCACAGGTATGTGTAACAGGAGAGCTCTTGTGAAATAAGTTGGTAGGCATGTTAGCTAGAACACATTAGAACTAATGTGAGCTCATGTGCCTGGGATTTACAGTGATGGGATTCCCAACTGTTCTGATGATTAAGTGAAGAAAATACCTCCACAACAAGTAAAAGCACTTTGCCTTTTCCTACTCTAAACGTCTACATCAAATTTTATAACCAGGTTTCTTGAAAACTGGTGGGTTAAGGTTGGATTTTTTGGCTTCATGCTTTTTGTGAATGCTAAAATCTAACAGTAGATAGAATCTAAATGCAGCCTAACTTCAGAATGGATCTGCTTTATTTAAAAGAATGTGCCAGTACTTGTCCATTCAAATGAAGCATAAAAATGCAAAGTAATTAACATAAAGGCAAGTATCATCTATGTTATGGAGATGGATTCCTGTCAGGTGGGTGTACACTGTTTCAGTGTGGATAGCCAGATGCTCTAGTCATTCTTTTAAAGGACCTAGAACACTTATAATGATTAATCGCATTTCTAAAGCAGTAATGTATGCTACCATCTGTTTAATTAAATCTCATACTTCCAGACATACGCCAGTCAGCTCAAATGGGTCAAACATAGTTCCCCCCTTTTACATCAGGGGACAATTGGCTTACACCATTATGTTTTTTATTCAGTCCTGGGTTTAGGTACCAACCACTAATAGAGATATGACTGACAGCATGACAGGAGACAAACCTATCTTAAAATTTAGAGATTTGACCTCAGATCTTGTCTTCTCTATAATTACTGCACAGTTTTTAAGTACCCATTACTTTATACCTAATGCAGCTACAGGTATCTCACTCTAAAATTAACTAAAAAAATAAACTCAACAGGTTATGAAAAAACTAGAAACATTTGCTCGTTTCTTCACATGCTTGAGTTCACATGCCCAGAGAATTCTCTTTCATTCAGTGCAAAAAAGGAGTTTGACAGGGTTGTGCATATCATCTGATGCTGACCATTTCATGAAATTTGTCACTATGAGTTTTGGGTTGCCTTACATATTCCTAAAGCATTTCTTAACTCATGTCCTTGTACTGATTAAGGTCTTGGTTAAAAATGCTCCAAAAAAGTAGCCTTAGGGGATTTGAAGATTGTCATCTTCTACTTTTATTTTGTAGAGATACTAAAGTATCTGGATTGAAGCATTACATTTAATGCAAACTACCAAATCATGGTTTATATTTCAGGTTGAACTTTAAAACCACAACTTGTACAGATCTGTGCTTTATTAGCATTACTATAGTGGGATTGTTTGGGTTTTTTTTTCTTTGTTTGTTTGTTTTAATAGAGGAGTTGCTAAACTGACAGTGTTCCACATGCAGTATCTCAGGACCTTTCCTGCCCACCAAACAGCCCAAACTGTTTGAATCCCACCTGCTGCCTTTCACGTGGACTGTGTTAACCTTATCGTCCAGCTAGAAAGAATCGTCATTTCGGTGGCACTGATTCTTCTCCAAAGTGAGATACATTTTTCTAGAACATAACTATTCTCCCAATTCTGTTTGATCCTAGAGCACATGCCAGGTTGCTTACACAGAGTAGCTACTGAATCTGCAATATAACCCCAAAGCGGAACTATTTCAATACCATGTATGTGCTATGAAGATACACTCATGTGTATCTATTTTGGTGCTCAATGGAGTTAAATCCAGCTGGCGGCCGGTCACAAGTGGTGTTCCTCAGGGCTCAGTACTGGGGCCTTTCCTTTTTAATATTTTCATCAATGATATAGATAAGGACATAGAAAACACTATTAGTAAGTTCGCAGATGACACTAA
>VZTM01009136.1:3259-37426 GCA_013400555.1 Jacana jacana
AGAAGAGGTTGCTGGGATTTGCTCCCCCGATAGAACTGTGTGCCCCCTACTGCATATGGGAAAGTGCCTCTGACACCCTGGGGTGTCAACATCAAGTAAATCAGTCAGCTGAAATGTTTGTGATCCGTCCTTACAGCTAGTACCAGAATCCATGAAGTTAGTGAAAGTAGAGCATTGTATGCTCTGAGAAAAAGAGCTTGCCTTAAAAAGAAAGTTACATCAGGTGCTTTATTTGCAGGTAACTGCAAGGTCATTGTATCAAAGATTTCTATTAGCATGTATAGGCTGCAAAGCACAAGTCATTTCTTAAACCAGCCTCGACAGAGTTCTGTAACTCTTGCTGTGGAGAGCAGTTCTGTGTAGAAAGTACCACAATCATGAGCTGTTCCAGGAGCTAGCCAGTGAGCAGTCTTTCACTGAGTTCTGTACTCACTGGAGTACACTCATTGTTGCAACTTTCCTTTTCTCCCTATCTAGCATTTGGGGGTTTTGTTTGTGTTATTTCAAGAGCTTCATATTTGGAAAAATGCTTACTTGGAAGATGCTGTGCTTGTGGTCTGATAAAGTGAGCAATGGAGCTACTGCTTCAAAACCGTGATCCAGGTGTGGAGCAGTGGGTGAGAAGGTTCAGTTGTGCTTATTTTAGGGGGTGGTGAGCTGACACCTAAGGCAACAGCTGTAGCTAGTGTGCAGAACCAGAACTGTCTGCCTTTCTACCACTCTGACCTTGGAATCACTGGTCTGACCACAGAGAGGTCTTGGTTTGGTGTCCCAGGAATCAAAGGCAAATCACTGCTCATAGATTTCTGGAAAGTTGGAAAATGGATGAGGGTGATTAAGGACAGAGCTAAATATTCCTCTGGTGAAGTTGCTGGAATTACATCAAGGCTAATCTTGGCAGACACTTTTGGGAAGCCTGTTAAAGAACAGCAGTGAGAGAAGTAGTGCCAAATTCTGCCTGGTCAGTGGGCAGGAAAAATCATTTGGGGTTTGTGGCCTCCAATTCCAGATGACCTGAATCTCATTAAACAACACAATGACTATTTGTAATGCTCTCTTTATTGACTTTCCAATACACAGGGAAACAAGTGAGGCAAACCACATCGCATCTCTTATCAGATGTATCACAAATGGTACCATTGAAGCTCTCTGTTGCCTCCAGGACAAACACTGGCTTTTCTTGGGCCATCTTGCCCGAGTGTAAAGGAACCCTAGTGGCTCAACCAAACCAACTCTGGAGGCTAAGGTTGCAAGAGGGAAAATTGCATTAAAAGCTTCTCCAGCAAGATCCTGTATGTATAATGCTTAACAGCAGTTGCTCACTTAAATGGGTGGAAATTGTAGTTTCTGAGGGAAACATTTTTTCTTTTGTGCTTCTGACACTTTGAATGTGTTTAGTATGCTTTAGATCAGTTAGGTAACTAAAAATATCCCAAAATAGCCACCAAAGTAGAAGACATCATTGTCTTGCTAACTTGTCGCTGAAAGGAGTGAATGAACTGAAAAGAATTTCTTCACAGCCATGCTCTCTGCCTGCCTCACCTTGAAAGGCAGCTCTTGGTGATGGCTCTTTGACAACCATCACCTCTCTTTGTATGGTTTTGGTGGGAGAGAGGGCAAGAAGGTGTTTTTAGAAGATGTTTGGTTTCCTGAGTTTGAAAGCCTTTTTTCTCTAGGCACCTGATGGCTGATCCAGGTATGGTGTGGGTACAGCAGATCCAGGGGAATACTCTGCCTGGTTATTCGGGCTGTCTTTGCTGCACCACCCCTGTGTCAATAGAAATGTCTGACCCTGTGCATACTTGGTTCTCCAGTACACTGCTATTTTTACATCCTTGAGGAGACTGCCTCTACTCCTGTCATGCTATGAGGTCTGGGGACTTTCTGTTTTGAAAGCTGAACTTCTCCAACCATTCTCGAATCCAGGGTCTAAATTAAAAACACATAGCACTACAAGACTCTTGATACTCTGTAGTAAGCATTATTGCTTGGCTGCTACCTTTCTTGTGCTATGGCTAAATCATATAATGGGCAACTGAGAAGCCTAATAGGCATGTTGGGAAATTTTAGAGTGAGGTGATACCTAAATACCAAAGAAGAAACTTCAGCATTGCTTTATGGAGAGGTGATTTTAGAGGGGGATTGTACTCACAAAGTTCTCAAGCTGCTCTGAACCTCTCAGTCTTTTACAGGAAGATTATTCCATATGAGACAGATTAACCGTCGCACTGGCACAACTGCTGGTTTCACAGCCTGCATTTTCCCAGCTGTCACTGTATTCTCAATCTGGAACAATCCAGGGCTTCTTCCATACCTCAGCAATTCTTTTTCCATTTTACCACTCACAAGGCATTTTACCACACTCACAAGTGGTATACCATGTTCCTCATGCTGGGCTACATTAGCAATGTAGCAAACAGAGTTTGGCCAGGCTTGGTTTGGTTTTGTCTGGAAACCTCAAGCCTTACACTGGTCAGTTCCTGCCTCTGAGAGATGATTAGGGACAGTATATGCTGTTCTCAGCTGAGGAGGAAGCAGACATGGCTGGAGGTGATACAATCCTATTCGGAGTTCAATGTTGTTCATTTTGTGAGTGTATAGACTACTTCCTTCCTTATACAGGAAATGCAGGCCATAAAAAGCCAGAAGCTAAAAAAGGATTTTTTGGTTGGTTTTGGGGTTTTTTTTTGTGTAAAAGGTAAAGATTTCACAGCATTTGGTCTTTACTCATTTCCTGATTTGATTCTTACTGATGAATTACCAACAAGAGTTTGTAGCACATCACTAAGCACTGCCAAAGCACAAGTTCTCCACACCTAGAAAAGTCCAGGCAGAATCTTTTAGTTGCCTGTTTTTTAGTAACCAGATGCTCTGTTTACTGTGGGGGTATGTGGGACAGATCTAATTGATGCCCCAAAGTGGCACTTACTTGGTTTAGCCCAGTGTGAAAATGCTAGTTTATGCACCTGTTTGTCCTGCTGAACTGGAGAACACCATGTATTTCTGGCATGCTTGCCATACTGGCAGTCTCCCTTTGCTTATTGGTCATCCCGTGTTACTTACAATACATCTAGGTTATCTGTTAGCAGCAGCAATCCTAAGTCTCTGTTTTCTACTGATGGGAAATAAAGACATTTCTAGCATTTGGGCTGGCACTTGAAGAGCAGCTGCACTGATAGCTCTGAGCAGAAGCCTGAGCTTTAGGAGCTGCAGAGTTCAGGGCCTGAATTTGCCAGTAATTTTGCAGGGTTTTGCCTTTGCTACTGCTCCAGTGTGTGCTGACAGCTGGACATATTCAGCTGAGTCAAACACAGACTGACCTTGTGGTAGAGAGACAAGGGGGGATGTCCAAGCCTCAAGGTGACTATCAGCCACAGGGCAAACTTTTCTTCAGGTGTTGCAGTTGGATGAAACACTTGTGGACTGATGCAGGAAGCGGGATGGCTCACTAGCTGATAATCCATAGCTTCGGCCTTTCCAAGCAGCATGTATATCCTGCAAGGACATGCTATAGCCAGGCCAAAGGACAGCAGCAAGGGGAACAAAACAACCAGGCAACATGTTTGTTTCTGTTCACAGCTATGTGTCTTGGTGAACCATGGGCATAGGTAGCCCTGGAGAAACTGCTTGTTCCTTCTTTCCATTGTACAATTGCTTCTCTGCTGGACAAAAGATGGCAAAATATGGTGAGGATTATGGCAGCATCACACCTTCCTTAGAAACACCCCTGTGCTGGATCATCCCATCCCACGTGATCCTATCCCATCTGTGACCTTGAGTGGCTACTGCTGCCGTGCCTTTGTTTGAAGTGAATGTTCTTTTGTGCAGCTCTTGGCTTTCTGCAGTTGTTTCAACTTGCCAGCAATTCTGGTGATTTTTCTCTATGTAAGAACTCTGAAGAATTAAACTGCTTATTGAACTGCCACACTGTGGATTTGTGATTAAATTCAAAAATGTTAAGAGTTTTGGAATTCCTCTATAAAGAACATTCCTTGGCTCGTTCAGTGGGTTCTTGATGTCTGGCTTTTACAAACAGTGGTGGTTTTCAGCTTGCTGCATTTATTTCACTGTCAGCAACACAACTGCAGAGCCCTTTCAACACTGCAGAAAGCACAAAGAAGACACAGGTCTCTGGAAGCTGTAATTCCAAATGACTAAATACATCTGGCTTTAGGTTTTTTTTTCCACAAATAAATGCTATATGCAGGGTAAGTAGCAGTTCTCACGGCAGACCTCAGGGATCCCTAACATGAAGACCAGATGTAAGTCTGAAACAGCCTTATTGATTTAGGTCTCTGGATTAGCAAGATATGGGAGCAGACGGCTGAGTTTTTCTGTGTGAATTGTCCCTTTGAGGTCAATGGTGCTTCTCACTTCCTTGAAGTACTTCACTAAAAAGAAGACTTGGAGGCACAGTCTGCTACTTCAGCAGCTGGCAGGAGTCTGGCCATCTGTGCAAAGTACGCTGTTCTTGGGGGCGTCTGCACAGAGATGCTGGGACTGCCTCGCCACTTCTACCCCTCCCTGCAAAGCTCCACTAACAGGTCCCTGGAGGAGCCCCTCCTGCTCTGCCTGGAGAGACCTGTGGGAGACGGAGTGCCCCTTGGATATTCAGAAATGACGTGATGGACATGGCTTGGGAGGGAGCAGCCAGCCTTTCTTAAATGGAGAAGCTTTTCATTTAATTTCCTTGGTAAAAAGTGGAACAGGAGTAAAAAAAAAGCCTAAACAAATTGCTTCTTGGCACCTCTGTTTCACTCAATGTTTTACAAACGTGTCAAAGCTCTTTGCAGCATAGCGGTTAAGAAAAAAATCTCCTATTTAAAGGTAGCTTTTGTAAGTGCCTGCTAAAGGAGGTTTTCAGACTGCTGCTTGTTTACCAAATACCTCATTATAGGCTTGCTGCAGAAATGTGCATGGCAAGACTGAGGGAGGCTCCTTCCTTAGGTGAAACTCCCATGGCACTAATATTATAACCCTCAGGAGAAGTGGGCACTGTGTAACAGCAGTTGCTTTTAAGGTTTGAAAACCAAATTATAACTGGCTACAACAGGAGAGCAGTGAAAGTAAAGAGCTATGTCAGAGGCTGAAGACAAATTTATTACTTTGATTTAGATTATTTTGAGCTACAGAACTGCAGTAAAGACCAAGATCCCACAATTGCTTTTATATGTGTGTGTGTATACGCACTTTTTAAAGTCCTGGTATAGAAACAGATGAATTGCATCTGTTTCTGCCAAGTGCCATGTGTTTACAGCTATCTTATAAACTACTTGCAAATAGAAGTTTATAATGGAAACACTGACCCATTCTTAAATATGTTGATGCTAATAGGCACCGCCGTAATAAATCCCATCAAGGTCTTAAAAGATGTATCTGTTGTTCTGGAAGAGGACATACTGGGTTCTGCCTGAAGTGAGGTTTGTCAGTTCCGTTCTTCAGACTATTTGACTCTTCAGTGGCAGCTAAAAAATGCTGGATTTTATCTAACACTTCAGATGCTGCCAGCATGTAGCAAGATAATGTGTTTGAAAATTTTCCCAATTGCAATATGGGAACCACAGCCCTTTTCAGAATGTGTAATTTTACTTATGTGATCAGTGCATAAAGGCATTCCAGCATCTTTCCTATTTTTTATTTCCTGAAATACATTCTAATATGGAGTAACAGTTCTAAGTTTTGGTACACTGGGTACAATCACCACACTCCTGCTTTTGTTAAAACTAATCCCAGAAAAATCTACCTTCTCATCATTAAATTTATTCTTAATCCTTTTCTTAGAGATTTTGATAGGCTTCTGACTTCCCTATAGATAACAGTAGACAAAAGCATTCTGCATCATTGTCATTAGCAGCCATGGCTAAAGGTTTTCACCCAAGCTCTTGTGAGTGCTTTTGGAGGGGATCCTTCCCTGATTCTAACAAGAGGGAGCCAACTTGAGCCAGAGTTGGGTAGCTGTGGAGCACAGCATCAGTGTGGTGGCTCGAGGGCTTGGGGTTCACCTGCCATGCTCTAGGCAGCAAAATGGATTTGTAGCCTGAGTGTGGTGATGCTGATTGGGCTTGAGCTGTGGTCCCAGGGACAGGACAGAGGGAGGGCCAGGCGTGTTAAGTGCAGGAGTGCTGCTGTTCTATTGGACATTGCTGGGGCCTTTCCAGGGGCTCGCTAGCAAGGTCTTCTCTTTCTCTTGCAAGAGGTCTGGTAACAGCTCATTTTTTTCTGTGGTGTTTTTTTTTATATTGTTGTGTTTCCTTGTTGTTCCCCACAAAACAAAACATCCCCTGGTGCAGGGTCTCTTGGTGTGTGTCAGCAGCCTGCTGCAGCTTCCTGCCCCAAGTGAACCATGTAGGATGAAAGTATGTTGACTGTAGGGTGAAAAATTGTGCAGTATGTCTGAGGAGGCTCAAAGACAAGGAAGGGAGTGTTGCACAGTTGGTCACGCTTTCACAGGGAAGTGAAAAGGGAGCCAGGTTGCTTTGGGGTGAAATGCTTAACCGGGTGCTAACAGGAAGATGTTGAAAAATCCCTGTGGCAGAGAAAACAAAATGACTTGCACTGTTTGTGCCTTCTGAATTGTGACGTGACTGGTGGGTATTACGAGTGGGGCATTAGAAAAAGAGTATGATAGGAGCAGAAGATTGACTGCTTTCCCCTCAGGTGGAGGTGCAATACTACACAGTTCCTTTCCTATCTTGAGAAATCTCCTCCTGCAAACCTCCCAGAAGCTTCCTAATTTCCACTGTGCTCACACTGGAAAATCTGAATGTTCAGGGCAGGTGGGTGCTGTGTCAGTGGACAGGCAGAGTGGAGAGCAAGGCAACATTCTTCAATACCTCAGGCCAAAGACATGAGCTGCAGACTGGTATGGTACGGTTCAGGGTGGGACGAACACAGGTGCCCTCAGCTCATGACAGTGGCAGCTCTGTGCTTTCAACAAGCCCAGCACGGGCTCAGCTGCAGTATTTCCAGTTATGATTTCGCCTCTACGTACATACGAAATTCCTTGGTGCAAACAATAGATGAAAGCATGTAGTCTGGAGTAACCTACACTACCACCATGAAGGCACCTGCTTCCTGAAGGTTGTGATTTGTGCTCATGAATCTAATGTTCTAATCTTTTGTGCAGATGAGCACTAGAACATTTAATTCAATATCCTGAAGCATACTGGCATATTGAAGCACCACAAGCATATTTAGCAGGTTTTCATTCCAAAGACTCTGTTTTTCTTCTAACCTGCCTGCCTTCTGCATCTTGTCTTGGAGAGAGATGGGTTTCTCAGGTTAGGGTCCAATTCTTCAGCAAAATACTACCCCAGGAGGGACCCACAGCATGTGACTCAGGTGGCTACAGAAAGCAAACCTGTGTAACAATTTCAGTCTTTGAACAAGGCCGTCCTCTTGTGAATGTTGGGAGTTTACTTCAGTAAACTTCAGAACAGCAAATAATGATGAGAAACCTACTGTTTGTGTTAGACTAGTGACAAATACAGCTGTGACCATGTCATCCAAATAAATCACTCATTGCAAGCTGCTTTGTGGCTTCCTGTGACAATAACTATTGAATTGAAGTAATCAGACAAAGATAAATGTTTGAATTACGCTAGTATCTAAAGACCTCAGCACAGGCCTGTGTCTCCTTGTATCATTGCCTGTACCTCCAGTACAGTCATGGGAGGTGCAGAAAGAATCCTTCCATTCAAAACTACGTGGCATTTCTCTGGCAGTTCCTTTCTTTCCCTTCCTGAGAGTGGTATATTTCCAAGAATGGCTGCTGCTGTGCACTATATTTTCACTAATCAGTCTATGACTCCATTGCACAGATAGTGTGGTAGCACATGAACCTCAGATATAAATTACAATAACATAATTTATGTAGTAGCCAGAAGGAAAATTAAGTTATAAGTTGGTCGTACTTGTGGGATTGTTTACTATCTTCCATGGAGCAGAACAAAATTGGAGGGATCAGGAGCAGCAGGCAGTTTAGATTTCTGACACAGCTGGATAAAAACTGCTTTATCTGAAGAGCATTGCTGTTAGCACTAGGTTTCTCATCCATGCTTTTCTGTTCCCCAACAGAGGTACAGTGGATGAGTTGGATTTTATTATTAACTTGTCTCAAAGTACCATGTAAAATTAGTAAGCATAGAGAAAGAGTGCTTTCAGATCCTGAGAGAATTAAAGAGTGTCAGAGGCTACATGGGCTTACATGCGAAGATATTTAAATACATAATGAGAAGTAAGCTACATCCGGGGATTTCTGTAACAAAGATAATGGAATCTTTAAATGCAAGAAGCTCAAGAGCTTTTGTTTTGATCTTGTGTGCTCTGTAGAAACTGATCTAATGATGGATATAGTTACAAAACATTGGTAGCCCATCGTGTTTACAGCATGACTTGGGTAATATTGTGAGGAACACATGTGCTGCAGCCACATTGCCAGACTGTGCCCCTCTCAGGTCTATTTTTAAAATGAAGATTGGGAATTCAGTTTGAACACAGTCTGGGCTCGACAAAACTAAGTGATGTTTATGACAAAGCTGTACTGAGTGACTAGTTGGTCTTCTAAATAGTTCCTGATGGGATCACATTAAAATCAATTAGTTCAATTATGGTTTTTTTAGTAGAGTTAATTTCTTCAGCTGATGTTGGCCAGTTTTTCCCTCTCTTGTGTGCCTTTCCAGAAAGACTGAGTTTAATTTCTTCTTCCTAAACTATGGCAAGTTGCGTGCCTCTCTCGGCTCATACCAGTAATGACTATGGGAATTACCTACTATTGAGCAGCCTTTTCTGAAAATGATAGTAATCATGTTATGGTTTGCTTGGTAGGGACTTTTTAATTAACAAAAAGTAGTCAGGTGGGTACTTTTTTCTGAGTAGCCCTCTATAATCTTCAGGACAGAGCAGAAGGCAGCCAGCCAGGGCAATAACCAGTTCAGTTTTAAGCTTTGGGAATTTCCCAGGCTTGAGAGCTAACAGGTGCCTTCCAGGTGGTAGGAAATTGCAAAACATGAGAAAAGCATCTCAACATGGGTCTGAAAGAGATTGGCTGGAAAGGAAATTTTCCTTCATTATAGGCCCCCTTGGCAGATCTCCCACAGGTGAAGCTTATACAAAATATGACATCGTAAACAAGAAACCTGAGGTTAAAAACGTTTTAAAGTCTATTGACCTGAAACATGTATTGTCATTCCCGATTCAAAACTTTCTGGTTGAAGTCATGTGCAGAAGAGACTGTTCCCAACAGTTATTCTCACAGATACCTCTGCTCTTCCCCAAAGAGCACTGCGAGGATAGTACTAAAAGTCTGTCCTTGGTAAGTGGAAATTAACGTTAGTGATATCTGCTGAACCAGGTAGTGACCCCTTGGAGGATGCCTGTGGGTTATTTCACTCCTGGTTTTTTGCTGAAGGGTGTTCAATTCTTAGGAGATATTTTAGAAGTAGCTACTTTACAATAGAGAACCATCAGCTCATAAGAGTTTCTAGGATGGGACAGCGGGGTGCTTCCGTCACTCACAGGTGTTATGCCCACTTCATATGTGACACAGCAGCCAAGGGTCTTGCTGGGAAGGGAGGCAAATTTCACCCAAAAGATTCCTCCCACTGCAGGAAGTTGACAAAGCCAGCTCCCAAGGCACCCAGAGCTGTGTGGTTCTGGAAGAACATGTAGGCGTGCTTTATTACACTAATGAGGTAAACTGTGCCCAGAAAGACCAAAGCCAACACAGGATGATGAAACTTCTATTAGGATTCATAATTTATTTTGCATCTTAGCTACTGTTGAACACAAGAGACTTAATAACTCTTCTATTTGAGTCTGTTGACATATGTGTCTCCTGTTATTCCAGACAGCCCTCCCCAAAATGCAAACACCTCTTCCAGTGACATTCTTCTAATACAGAGAGTGAGCAAAAATATTTCATTTATAGCTACCACAAACATAAGCTGTAACTTTTCTGAATGCATGATTGCAGCTTTTAAAGATAGATTTGCACTAGCTTTAGTTAGCTTGGATAGCAACAGTGAAGTCCTGCTCTTTAGCACAGACTGTATGAATTAGATTTGCTACATGCTTACTCACACAATTACTTTGGTGCCCAAGTTCAACAGCATGATAACAGTTTGCATATAATATTTCCTTTATTTCCACATGTTTCTGTATGTTCAAGTGGGAAGGAAGAAATGCTAGATTCACCCTTACATATGTGTAGCACTGAAAGAGAATGACCTTCATGCATGAAATCTGAGAGATTCCCAGTCATTGTGCAGGACATGTCCACAAAACCAGACCAAATGCAATAGTTGGAGTCACTGGAGAGCTAGGTAGGACTGTAGGGAGGGGTGAAAGTCAGCAATGTGTATTATTCATCATTTGCCATTTGCAGTTGAGGAAATGGAATGCCCTCTGACACATCTGAAGAAGTTCATGATTTATTGGAAGTAATGAAAGAAGTATAAAGCCAAATAGCAATATAACCCCCTGGGGATGTCTTGCTACAGTCTTTTACATAGCATTAGAGCCACTGTAAATGGTTGGACTAAGATAAAAATCCTGGCAAACATTTGGCACTAAATGCTTAAGATATGAAACCATTCTTTGAAGTCAAGAGATTTTAGTTTTGTCCAGTATTGTACAACTAGAAACTGCTACCTTTATTTAAATATCACTCAAACTCCCTTCCACCCTACACCCATCCTCTTTTTCCTAGAGATGCCCCAGAAATGGTATTAGTGACATTTGTAGGCCTATTGGCACAGCAGGACAGCCCTTATTAATTCACAGTGATTGTCGTGGGCATTGTATGCGGTTTGCTTTTAACCTGGGAGAAGTTTGCTGTTGTTCACTTTCAGTAGCCAGTACAAACATAATAATTTTTTAGAAAGTGACCAGATGGAACAAAATACTCAATGGCTTAAACACAGTTATTATATATATATGTGCAGTAGTCATTATGGAAGTGCAGTGATCCTAGCTTTTTCCAAATAGTACCTACAAACTTCATTTCTGCATGCAAGCCTAAATAAGCGAGAGAAACTTCCTAAACTGGGACTTGGCAAATGCTCCTGAGAGGCAGCATAACTTTAACAAATGATAGATGTGCAACCATTCACACCTGCACTTGATCCTATACAACCTGACCTTTGTAGCACGAACTGTTTTTTTCCTTCTGCTGTATTACAGATTACTTGCTTTGCTTTCTAGACCAGGAATTCCATACATTAGGGCATGGATGGAAAGAAGAAGAGGATAAAGAGAAAACTAATCCAAGATTTCACCTGTCATGGGTCCAAACACCAGAAAGTACGTGCTCTCAAACTATGCTTGCTACAGTCTTTTAAGTAGCACTTAAGTCACTGTAAATTATCGGGCACAACAAAAAGAAGTGATGCAGGAGAGGTAGTATGTGGCTGTGTGTTATATAACAACACCAAAATCCATCTGAATTATTCTATTTTATTCTTGGACAGTGCTTTTCATCTAAATTATCACAAATGTGAATTTGTCTTGGAAATAACCAGCAACAAACACACAAAAGGCAGCAGATCAGACCTTGTGCATGGTAGGCAGGATAAAAATCTGAAGCTGATAAGTTACCAGTGCAAGTCATCTCAGTGATTCAAATGTCAAGAAAGTGCACACAGCAAATAATATGAAAACTGCTGTAAATAATATCCTAAGGCAGGAGAACAAGAACCACATGTCAGTGTCAAGTAGCTCTGTGCAGCTATAAAATGGTTGTGTCAAACAGATGATGTTTAAACTCTGCCTTTGTGAATTGAAGT
Organism: Jacana jacana; assembly: GCA_013400555.1. Taxonomy (NCBI): domain Eukaryota; kingdom Metazoa; phylum Chordata; class Aves; order Charadriiformes; family Jacanidae; genus Jacana; species Jacana jacana. Next base: position 15,043 of record VZTM01009136.1, read on the forward strand.
GGCATCCTCTTGCAGTTTAAAAATGAAATTCCTTTGTTTTTTAAATGTCTCGGTTTATACGTACAAGAACATATAATTAGTAATACTGGAGCTTACCATCACAGCCCTATCATTATTTATTTTTCCTTATACCAGATAATTTTAGCAACTAGCTCCAAGAGTAAAGATGCACACTCAACTGGCTTTAGACACAAAGGTTCTGAATTCCTACACAGGGGCATGTCACCGAGTTCAAACTCCTGCAGTTTGGCCGTAGAAAATGACAGCCATTTAAGCAGAGTTCAAACACAGTTGGGCAATGCTGCTTACAGCCCAGAGTCGACACAGCTGAAGATCGGAAATGCCTAGTGAGTTTTTCCTATGTGTGCTGCAGGGCAGACACATCTGTGTTTTGCAATGTGTGCAGCTGACTTAGCCCAAATAGTTGATAAAATGTTCCTCTTTTGTCCTCTTCTATTGAAGTCTCTGGCACCCTTCACAAGTACCTCAGCACATATTGACATCTCTTTTCTGCGAGAAGGCTGTAATGATTTGGCCTGTCTTGTCTCGTCTCATTTTCTTCTTTGATTTTCTTCCCCTCCAAATGTTAATGCAATGTGGTGACTTCCCAGCTGCACATCCCCTTTGGACAGTCTCTTGCATGATCCACATGAAGCTAAGTTGTCCATTATATTCTTTGCAGTCTCTCACCAGTGGAAGGTACCTTTCATTACCTGTTGTCGTCAGCAGGCTCGCCCTTAGCCTTCCTGCTAAAATAGTTAATGTGTCTGAATCAGTCCAGGCTTCCTCTTTCTTGCCCATCTGGTTTTTCTAGTGAAGATCTGGCATTTTCAATTGCAATGCAGTGGCCTGCAGATTGCACTACCCTGGTCCCTTACGGGGCTTTCTGCCACATACATTGCCTTTCGGTACATGTGTGCTGAAGATTTCCTAGGACTGAAAAGAACTGGAAGGGTTCTGCAGAGCCTGTAAGTGAATACGTAGATGGAAGTGTAAAAGCAAGATTGAAAGCACTGGTTTAATCTCATTGAAATAAATATTTACAGCTTTTCTGACCTTTTCCTGTAGATCATGTCAAGCCCTTCATCAAGTTCAGTGTGATTTAAAATTTAGAGCAACACTCCCTTTAGGCTGTTACATTAAAGTCCAGATGCGAGAGAATGTTCAGGCTCAATCTGAAATTTTCCACCCGCTTCCAAATTCATAACCTACAGGCAGTCACGAGAAGGTTGGCTGCACATGCCTATTCGTTGGTCCCAAAGAGGGACTCTCTACTCAGTGGCAGAGAGATGATGTACTTTCCCCCTTACTGCTTTGAAATAAAGATGATTTAGTAACACAAGCTATTTTTTGAGAACCTGCTTTTAGCCCCTTTTATTCAAATCTTTAGTTTGCAGGCTATTTTCTTATTTACTCTACTGAAATATTGTCAGCATCTAGCATAAAGAAATATTTCTTATTACCTAAAACCTATACTTCCGCTGCAACTTCAAATATTCTGCAGCTGCTTTAGCCTACACTTAAGGCCATAGATCTGTATCAGGATGATGTGTGTGCATGGAATCTCTTAATGAGGGTGATGCAAATCAGACTTTGGGAAACCAGCTTTGACTTTGGTCAGGGAGGTAGGACAGAATTTAGGAATAAATTTTGGAGGAACAGCTCATATCGCTACAGGCCCAGGGACAGGAGTGAGCATGTTTCAGCCACCTACCTGCTGTACTCCTGGTTTGTGCTAGCAGGGCAGGAGTGTCCCATGCCTGAATTGAAATTGCCCAGCTGTGGCCACCTCTGACTAGCTGCACTGTTTGGAATTAGTCTCTTGTCATTCCATTGTAGCGCCAGCGCCAGCTCCAACTCCATCCTCCGTTTCTGCCCCGTAATTTGCTTGAGGTCCTACAAAAGGCCAGATACTTACCCCAGGCAAAAGGGATACTTCTTGCCTGGTCAGCAAGTGGCCTTTTCCTAATGTATTGTGTTGCTAAAGCAGCTTTTGAGGGACTGGGAGACAGAAATGATCTTTCTCTAGATGAATGCAGCTATTTAGCTTCCTACTGAAATTTTGTCCAAGCATTCGCAGCTAACACCCTAGTGATGCAATTCTTGTGTTTACTGTGTCATTTATGGTTTAGACAGCCATAGTGCACCTTCCCCAATGACCAGCCAGCCTCAGACCTTTCTCAGACACCTTGGTTGTTTTGGTTAAGACTGTGAACCCTGCTCCTGCTCTTAGCTCATGTGTGTATGCTATTAGAAAGGATTGCAGTGATATACTGTGTTTATTATTGTTATTAATTTTCTGTAACAGGTATAGATTCTTTTTTAACCTAATGACATATTTTATTAGGTAGAAGCACATATGGTTGAGCAACTTTCCTTAGAAGGGGAGAAATAAGGATGCTTGAGACAGCAATTCAGGAAAGATGTTCATAGACTCTTCAAATGGCCTTGCTGCGTAGAGATAACAACTCCACCCAAAATCTGTGACCCAAGTCCCACCACCCCTCCCCTGCCTACAAGTTACACGAGTTTGGAGTTTGTGTCTGGGTCTTGCCCCTTGCCCCTCCTATAACTTCATGGTTACTGGAAAATCACTGATTCACTCTGCTGATGATTCTTGCATATCCTGTGTTTCTTCAGACTTCCCTATTCCCTTTCCTTCTCTTTCCACTTTCTCACCCCTGACCAGCACTGCACATGCTATTCTGAGGTTGCAAACTTTGCTATGCTGGGCCACCCTGCACCCAGGATTTCTTTCCTTGCCTGTGGTCAGTAGTTTTTGCTGGAGCTTGCCTTTGTTGCTGAACACCTTACCTGAGCTACAAAACTAAGTAGCAATGTAGGAAACTTTACAAAATTAGGCACATTTTAAAACCCTTTGATTTTCATGTGAGAGTGAATCACAGGAAGAGTAATTTTCTTCTCATGCTGAATACGGAACTGCATTAAATTTGGGAAGCAAAATGATTTGTAAAGCAACTTTGTTTCATGTTAAGACATCCACCTTAAGCTTTCTCAATTCCCTCTCTGCCTTTTTTCCTAATTTTGAGAATAAGACACAGTTCTGATCCACCGTCCAAAGAATGAAATTAAACGTCTTGTTTAGGGATCAAATTAAACATCTTAATCCACAGTGAATTCTCCCTTGCCAAAACCCAGACAAATTGCTTTAGGCTGACTCATACCAAAACATGTGTTATTGGTGTCACTGACAAACCAAATTAATCCATTATTCACACAGCTCAAGGAAAAGGCCTTCTCTGTGTCAAGGGCAGGAACATGATGTTGCATTTGGCGTTGCCAGTCCTCAGAATGGGAGGATGCTGATGGTGATGTCCACAAGCACCCAGACACACGTGGTAGGGGCAAAAAGTGTGATGAGATTTGGCCTAGGTGCCAGCCTGGCTGGTGTGGATGAAGTACCAGAGTGCCTTTTTACATCTCTACCCATAAGGTCTGGTACAGAAGCCATCAATTTCTCCACCGGGGTGCAGGGGAGCTGTAAGTGTGGTGCTCTTTCCGGATGAGGGAGGGAGCAAATGACCCAAGGCAGCTTATCTGGACTGAGCCTGCCATTCAACAGTGTGTTGTGTTCGGTAATAATTGAACGCTAGATGCTGATGCTTTGTGGTCCAAGTTTTATTAATTTCAAGGTGTATTGCTGTTGGCAGTGCTTCTCAATAGCTGGTGGGTTTTGTGCTACAGATGGAAAATAGGCACATACAAGGACATATCTTCAAATGTAAGCCTTGAGGGGCCTGAACTTGAGAACATTAGCGTGCTCTTGTGTTGTGCCACCAAGTGCAGGCAGCAATTTAAAAGCATCTGTACCTCTGTTCACAGGGACTGTGTTCAAGGACTTTCCTAAATGATGTGAGACAAAGTGGATGTGGCAGGAAACTGCACTGCTCAAGCAGTTTCTCAGTGGTGAGGTCTCCCACTGAGCAGGAGATCATCTAGGCCATCTAATTGCCTTGATGGGCATTTATGTCTCCATGCTGATATACAAGAGGTTTCATTGCCAGCAAAGCAGGAGGAATGCACTCACACTAATGCATTTGAGCATCCTAGGAGGGTGTGAGGTGGCTGGGTGGGATTTCTTCAGCTAAAAGGGGACCAGGATTGTGTATTGGCAGAAAGAGCTTGATATATCTTGAAAGGTCACTGTAGTTTCACCAGCAGAAGTTGTGACTGTCCTACTATTCCCAGCCCCTGGAGAAAGTGTTTCTGTTCCTGTCCCCATGGCAGGATGAGGAGTCTTTGGGAACACTTCTTTTGCCTTTCGTGACCCAGTTTTGCTGGGGTGCTTGCCTGGACTAGATCCTCAGTCACACTGTCCACTTTGGGGTGACTACTGCCTTGGAGACAGGGATTAGTTACTTGGTGCTGTCCTTACTCAGTGCTCTTAAGGTCTGTACAAATATCAGTTAACCCTTACAGCATCTGAATCATGTTCTTAAGTGTGTATTTAACCAAGGAAAGCCAACTTATTCTCCTGGTTCTTGGGAATAAAGAGAGGATCGAGTGCTGGAAGGCACCATGGACAAAGGGTGACTTATCCAATCACCTTTAAGGAGGAAATGAGAGAAATTGAACCCTTTCCTACACAAGACTTCCCTTTCTTCTGAAGGACAATAGGAGAAGAGAAACCCAAAGTGCAGAAGGAAGGGTGTAAACCAAGAGGAAGCAGGAATAAAGAATGGAGTAAGACAGAGGCAGAAAGAAGGACTAACTGCCACAGAAGGAAAAATGTGGCTGTGAAAACAAACCCACCAAATGACAGAGGCAGACACACTGAGACTTTTCTGAGGAGGTGGATTTACTGCATGGGCTGTTTACTGTGTAGCTCCAGTGCTCTGGCAGCATCTTCTCCTGCACATTGTTGTCTTCGTGTTCCATATTTCTTGTTCAATGGACTCTGCAGGTGAAGTCAAGCAATGGCAAATGTATGTGAGTTACTGAAGACACAAAAATCTTACACCTTGTTGTATTTTATAGTTAAAATGAGCCAAGCACACTACGTAAAAAAACCCCAAGTTTTTCCTTACATGTCTGTTACTGTCTCTTATGGTTGTATGTTTCGGGTAACAAAGCACAGGATACAGTGCAGAAACTGCCATATTTTTTGAGGCTAAAATCCTGACACCTACAAAATCAATACAATTTATTAGAAACACAGAGTCTTGCACAGGGCTTGTTTTTTGACCCATTTCACCAGTTTGTTGTTTTTATATTAAAAATCTGCCCATCAAATATTATTTATACTCCTTCTTCCAATAAAACTTCTACCTTCACTGCTTCTCCCTGGCCTTTCCTCACCTCTGGCATTTTTTGTTTCTATGGCAGCTCTGGAAGATTTCCTCCATCCTTTTGAATAGCTATCTGTTAAAAAGTTAACCTTACTTTTTCACAAAGAACTGTCTCCTGCCTTTCCTTGGGGCCTGCCGTGGAGGTCCCCCCCTGTCCCCTGTCCACATGCCTTTGATGTACTCCAGTCTGTGGCACACAGAAAGCTGGATGGAAGGGAAGTTTCTGTCAGCTCTTCCAGGGGCCCTGCAATACATTGCACTTCCACCCTGAAAGTGAGGTGTGACACATGATAGTAATTTCCAGGGTTAGTGGGAGAGAAATAATTGAACCTAGGAACAAAGGGTCAGGTTCAGAGCACCTGCTTGGAACTTCCCATGTAGACCTTGCACTGCCTAAATATCCTGATGTCCAACACCAGCAGGGAAGTTCAGAGGTCAAAACAGGACCTGTGTAATTGATGGGAATGGTAGCACAGCTCCAAAGGGTAACATCCAAATTCCCAATACGGGCTAGGCAGCAACCCAGAGCCAGTCAACAGGAGACAGGAAGCCAGATGTCCTTCCCCATTCCTGCTTCTCCACAGTGCCTGAATCAGAGCTGTACCTTGGGTGATCCCATCCCCTCAGGACCCAGACTGCAGAGTCCACCTTGGTGCTGGTGAACAGGCCTTACTGCTTGGAAGATGCTTTTTGTCATGACAGTGCTACCCTCTGCCATTTTCCTTGCTGCAGTTCAGAGAGTTTCTCCAGAGAAGGGCCTTGGGTCATAGCTACTTTCTCCCACCAGCTGGCAGGCAGTGAGGTTACAAAATCAGGTTGCTTGAGTTTTGTGTTTCTGAGTTTTGGTCTTTTTTTGGTGGTGTTGGTTTTTTGTTTTTTTTTTTTTCCTCCGCTCTGGCTTCAGGACAGTCATCATTTTGATTGGTGAAAGGAAAAATTTCAAAATTAAGAGTGAGGTGTGACCCTACCTGGAGGACAGAGCTGGGGAAGGATGGCCCTGTGGGAGCTGTGGGGACCTGACTGCAAGCCTTTAAGCTGAGAAGGAAGCCGAACAGATTTCCTATGTCCTAGGTAAGTATTCTGCCCACTAGGTGAAGAGCTGACTTCATTTATTCATTTACATTTGCAATTTTGCACACAAAACTTATTCTCCTAGGACTATGCAAAGGAATTGGAAATGTTATAGGTATTGGTGAAAAAGTGCATATGACTGATTATTCTCATTTTTAAAACATGCCACTTGAAAATGTTTCCAGGTCTGGAGAGCAGAAATACTGTTTGGCTTTAGTGACCAATCACACAGTCCAAATAGTGAGCAAGCAATAACTCTGGCACAGCAATCACAAGTCAGTACACAGTCTGCAAGATGTTCCCATGTATTATTCAGTCAATAATTCTAGGTAATGAAAACACTGAAAACTGTGTGTAGATCAAATTAAATGCACTGTTCAATAGGTGAAGCTGACCTAGGTCTAGTGAAGAACAGGGTGTCTAGTGAAGAACAGCAGCTGTTTAGAAAACCTGTGGGCCTATGTAATATGAATTTACTGCACACTAGCAAGAGCAATCCAAGTCCAGAAATCCACAGTAGGTGCAGCTGCAGTGCTGGTCACTCCTCTGGGTTTTGCATCACATGGTGACCCCAGCTGTGGCTGAGGAGCTGTGGGTACTCAGACTCTAGCCTATCCCCCCACTTCACATTACATATGCATTGAGAGCTTTGTGTGTATATTAGCCTTGAATTAAGGGCGACACGTGTCTGAACCAATTCTTGGAGGCAAAACAAGTACTTATTCATATAATCTTGGGGATGTTGCAGCTTTGTATGCATTTGGTGGTTTTATTCTGAGCTGTAACACATATTCAAACAGAGTAGAATGGTAATTCTTTCTTCCCTTAAGATACCCATAAAAGTAATCATATGGGTAAAAAACCCTGAACCGTTGAGTTAAAAACAACTCATGACCAACACCTTCTTGGAATTTTATTCCCCACATTATGATCTAGAGGACAGGGGCTAGAGCTTATGACTATTGTAGCAAATTTCCCTGTTGTTTTCAAAAAACCTAGACCATGTTGTGCTAAGCCATAACTTGTCATAAAGCCGGAGGTAAGTAAATTGTAGTAAAAAATGGCATGTGCTTGTATTGATTTTTGATTGCATTTTTAATTTTGTCCATGCAGCCACCGTGTTGCTGGCTTGCAGTTAAGACCTGACAGTGGGAGAAAGACTAAGAAATTGAATCGGTCATTTGTTTGAAAGCGAGCCAAAAACAATAGTATGGAGAGAAGGAAGGAACTTGTGAAAGACCCACTTACTGTTTTATTTCCAACACTCTGCTGCTTAGTTTTAATAGCACTTAAAATACCAGTCACAAGTTGTGGTTTTGAAGGAAAATATGCAACATTTTCTGATGATTGAGTGCTTTATTCTAAAGGCACCACAGGAGAAGCATGTCTTGGGGCTTCAGCAAGTTTTAAATGTTGTACAAGAAGCCAGCAAGAAATTGATCTAAAAGATGCAGTAAATGGATCTACAAGTCTTATTGACTACCCTGCTAAGTTACTGCTTCCAAAAAGCTCTGAAGTCCAGGTCTATGCTAAACGCTTTCCTTTCAGATATTCAACCTGCACAATCTGCTGGCGTTCAGCATTGACATGCATTTTTCTTTTTAGGGGAAAAATACAAGAGGCAGGTTGGTGAAGTTTTTCTCGTGTTTTCATGATCTGAAATCATAAGTGTTTTGGAGTATCCATTTTATTTTTCTCAAACCCTTAAACTTTTAAAATGTGATGCAAGATAAACAACATTTTTTTTTACTTGAATCGTTACATGGTTCCCAAGTACTGTGGCTGTGTAGCTGTTAGGTTTTATTCAAAGCACTTCAGAAATCTGGATCAGGTTGTGTTTTTATTAGAACCACAAAGCTGGATGGGGAAGGCTGGTTGATTTTGCCTTCACCCTGCAAACCTCTGTCCTTTTACCACTGTGAGAGAACATGATTGTTATCTGAATGTGTGCTGTCACAGGCTGCAGTGCCATGAAGTCGTTGTGCGATCTTTACATCCAGGCCTGTAAGAGACATGTCAAAATGAAGAACTGGCTGCCAAGTGGCTTGATGAAGAAGCTGTGTCTGTAAATTGCCTTCTGATTTTGCATTGTAGTGTAGATGTCACCTTGACTTTTGGGGTTTGGCAGTGAAACAATTCTGGCCAGTATTACCTCCTTTGAGACACTCTAGTTGTGGGAAGAGAGTTTGGATTATTATGGAGGGAGAAAGGTGTCTAAGGGGAACAGCTTGAGATTTTGGAAAAACCCATACTTCTTCCTTTAATCATGGGGATCTAAGGTTATTGTTGTACCAGGAATTTGGGCCAGAGCTCCCACAGCCAATTCTGGAGAGCTCTCAGCTTCTCTGTCACTAAAATTGAGGACAACAGGTCCTCTCAGAAAATATATCCTGAGCAACTCTGGCATTTGTCCTTTCTTTGAGCAGCTCTGCCTGGAACTGAACTGAACCACAAGCAGTTCTTCAAGAAAGCCACAGAAACACAGAAAGAACACATGAATCCTCTAAAAAGGCATAGAAAAATATCTCCTCCAGCTAGACCCAAAATTTTTTTACTAACCCAAAGTGTTCTTTTGCAAAATCTCTGCATTAGGTTCCTCTACAGAGAAGGAGGAGGGGAAAAAAAAAAATTATTAAGTTATTTCCGTTAAATTAGGGAAAATTACAAAGGCATTGTCTGTTCTTTCTTTGTTACTTCAACATGGAGAGAGACAGGTAGAGTTCAAGGCTATGCAGAATTTTACCTGTATTTTAGCTTGTTGAAGGACAGTCATTAGTGAAACTTTGAAGGTCAATCTGTCAGGGCTAGCAACCACAGAAATGTGTGAGTGGGCAGGGAATCCTTAATATCAGCCCTCCAAAAGTCTATTTGAGTTTTCAAAAGCATTTAAAAAATCAATTAGACGTCCAAACAAGGATGTTTGGATATATAGATAGATAGAACAAGGATATATAGATCAGAGAAATGTTTATATTCTAAAAAGCAAAAGTTGCAAAAAAAAAAAAATTCTCCCATTTCTAACTGTATTCTATATTCTAGCACAAAACAGCTATGATATATTGCAAAGAAGGAAAAACAAGAGTGAAACTTTTAATTTTTCCTTTTTTTTTTTTTTAATGAAGCAATCAAAACTTTTTTTTCTCAGCACCATCCTTTTTCTCACCAGAAAAATATCACTGTCAGATTTGGAACAGGCTCTCCTTTTTTCTAAGGGCATTTCTTCAATGCCTCTCTAGCTTTGAGTATGGCTGTGCTGGATGGAACAAGCAGAGTGACTGCACAAACCAGGAGCTCTAACCAGGTTAGCTGTGAGTCTCACCGTTTACCCACACGCTCAGTTCAGCTTTATGCCTGTGCTGAGCTTCATAATTTTGTAGCATTCACTGGCCACACACAAGTCAAACTACTTACTGTCTAACTGCCTTGCCCACGTACACCTGTATGAGCAGCCAGTCTCAGCGCAGATTGTGACAGTAATGTCCCTGTGGTGCTGGCACACTTCTAAGGCAGAATCTTTCCATCACCATAAGTCACCATCCCTGACTGTGTTTAAGAGTAGATTAGATGTGGTGTTGAGGGATATGGTGTAGGGGAGAACTTGTAGAGTAGGGCTGATAGTTGGACTCGATGATCCCAGGGGTCTCTTCCAACCTAAATGATTCTATGATTCTATGATCCCGGCCAGCCTCCAGTTTGGAGGGGAAAATCTTCAAAGCAGTTATTGCAGAGTGCTAGTTTCCAAAGATTTGTTATCAGTAGTGTGGGAACAGCAGCTTGAGGAAATTTAGAAGAAGATTAGAAAAATATTTCCTGCTTGTGAAAGTAGATCAATATGCCAAGGATGTGTGTGAAGCCTATTATCTGGTGCTTTTCAACTTCAAAACGTAAGGAACAGTTCTGCCAGGTCAGACTGCTCTAAGTGAATTGTCTTCACCTCTGCTATATTTTTTTTTTATTATTTTTTAATCTATATTGTGTATATTAGGCACCTATTGACACACTGGGGTCAAGGTAACTTTGTGAATCAGTTGTGAAGTCACATGGGCTGATGCAAGCACACCTTATTTTGAATGATATACTTACTAGGGGTGCCCTTGCATGATGGATCATGTGATGGGAAAAGCTGGTGGCACGCATCTTCAGCCAGGAAGAAGTGTTAATACCTTCACTTTCCACCTTTTCCTCCTCTGCAACTGCATGGGTCTTGTACTTTGCCAGTATTGTGCTCCCCTTCCATGTGTGTTTGAAACTGGTAAGTAGAAAGAAGATACAATTTCATACTGAAAACACCAGGACACTGATGAGGTGGAGGGCAGAGAACAAAAGGGAACAAAAGGAGATATTAAATCCCCCATGGCTTTAGGGTAAATGTCTGCCTGGAATACGGTTCCAGTACAAAGTTCTTCCAAGTAATTTTGGGTGTGCAGATAGACCATGTCAGCTGCTTCTTGATTACAGACTGTGAGTATGGTCTTGCCCGTGGTGTTTGTGGAGCAACTCTTTCCCTGAGTGCAGAGAGAGACTCTGGTGTACATCTGCCCTGGAGTAAGAGCATCCCCACAGGTGGCTACCCAGAGCAGCCGACAGCATCCTGTTTGTTCTCATCCCAGCATAGCCTGTGGCAAACTCTTTGTGTGCTGTATGTGAAAACCTTAGGAAGAAAATGTGTTCTTTAAGACTTAAATATTAGCTATCTTTTTCTAAAGGAAAGAGGATTTCCCCAGCATATTTTAATCTGAAATTTATTTATAGTATTTACATTTGAATTTAGTAAAAGTTATCAACACTGACAATGAAAAACTCAGTAGCTCTACAGCAGTGTCACAGATGATGCCAGCAGGGCCTTTGGCATTATGACACAATTAATATGAAATTCTCTGCTCCTGCAGTATATCACGGTAGCGTTTAACATCTTTTTCTCAATGGATGAGGTGAGGATAGGTGGGAGATGATTCATTATTCCAGGCACAAAATTCTCTGCTTCACCATCATTCAAATGAGCCACACACAACAGGACAAGAATATGCAGAGAAAAATTCTTTTTTCCTCTTTCCTTCAGCAGCATTTTTATCCCCCCATCCACTGTAATCATAAGCTGGCAGATAGTTCGTGTATTGGAGCATATGGGTTGCAATTATGATAGCAACAGAAGCTCTAGTTCTACACAACAACCTTTTTTAACCAAGTTCTCATGCTAAAAATATATCAATGGGGTAAAGTTTTTTGCCTAAACTTTCTTGTAAGTTTTTACATTCAGAATTTTGTTTTGACCGGTATCAGTCCCTTACATTTTGTGCTAAATGCCCACTGGATAGCTCAGTGGGTATTTTTTGTTCACAGTACCACGGAAATACATTTTCCTGTAGTATTTTCAGCGCCACAGGTGATGGAAAACACAGTCCGCTCCATGTCCTTTTTGTCAAGCCATTTGTTGTGTCTATGTACATGTGGATATGGAGATAATATTTATATTAGTGTTTTAATTATAGACTAAGTAAGTTTTGTCTGATAGAAATCTGATCTATTCTATGAAGATGATCATTGTATAACAGAAGAACATAATATGAGTCCTGGACAAAGAATGTTGAACAATTAAACCTTGAATGCACAAATCTCATTACTGGTTTCCTTTTGTTCAGTCCTACTATATTCCGCTCTGCTGTTGATGGCTGGGGTTCCCACTGACCCAGCTACCACATAATTATGAAAAACAGGACATGCACAACAATAACTACAAAGACCCAGAAAGGAAATTACAGCATTGTGACCGTTTGCCACATATACAAAGACATGCTCCATGATGACAGATGTATGGTTCAGGAACGGCCAGTGCTGCCATGGGACTTGGAAAAGCTTGTACAGTGCCTGGGAAGACTGATGTGTCTTGTGGGCTCAGGTCCATGCTGATCACAAGAGCTGGGATTCAGGTGCACAAGAGAAGTTTGACCAGCAGTAGCAGCCAGAGAATGTAGTCTTCCCTCAGGGAGCTGCTCAGCAGATTGGTCCCTGGCCACAGGACACAGAGGACACCATGAACCCCCTGTTCTAGCAACCAGGCACCGTGTGCTTGGATGCTTGGGTGTATCAGACTTGAAACAGCATCTGCAGGAAATGCAGCAGCCTATGTTATTCAGAGGAGGAGACTAGACAGCTCAAAAGCCCTCCTGCTCTTACAGTGTATGACAATTTGCTCTTTGATTTTTTTTATGTTATGCTTTGAGACACATCAAAGCAAATAAGAAGCAATGAAACTGCTGGGGAGAGTGCTGATGCTTGACATGTTTTGCAACAGCAATTCCTTGTAAACTAATGAAGGCCCCACTTAGCACCTCAGGGTACATGGCAGGAGGCATGCTGCTGTGTAGTCATACAGCTATATCTACTGACACTGAGCCCCCAACTTGAGTGTCTACCTACCATATGACAGCAAGCATGGAGCAGATGGGTCCCTGGGGAGATGGGCTTCTTGCCTGGACCTCGCTCTACTGTCTTGCTCAGCAAAGAGGCCGAGAGCATACATCCACCAACATCATCTGGGAGGGAGAAACTGATCCTGGAGGGAAGTCCTGACTTTCCACAGCCCAAGGTACAGCTAGTGTAGCCATACCTGTCTGGGTGGATGCAGGTGCCAAAAGAGCTCCAGGTGTTTCCATTCTGTCTAGAAGATGATTCACACGTGATGAAGGTGCATGTGCAGTGTCACCGAAGGATCTGCCATGGATCCCATCAGGCATCAGGGAACATCTGTGACTCTGGGGCACACATTTGTTGGTTCTACAGGCCTCATAGACCAGCAAATGTGAACTTCTGTGGCATCTGTGTTTGAATGACTCCTGCATGCTCCTGTTGCCCAAAGCTGTGGCAGATGCCACAGGGGGACATTGACATGAGACCCCTTCCTGCCAGTGCAGAAAGGGGAGATGCCAACAGCTCAGGTACTCTGCTTCATGTACAATCACTGCTAGAGATGCAGCTGATGGCAAACCTTGAGGTAGCTCCTGGCCACAAAGGGTACACATAGCAAGAGATGCCACTGGAATTTGCTGGCAGGTAGTAAGAGTCTGGGTGCTCCAAGTAGGTCTGGTACAAGATGGTGCAGCTGGTGCAGGTGCACCTGTGTTTCCTTGATGACAGTGCTCCCACTGCTGCAGGGCTCTGCCTTGTCCCTCATGGGGTGCTGTTTGAAGGATACAACAATACTGTCAAGAAAAACAAGACTTTAAGCAGCTGATCCTGGACTCATTTTTACATTATTTGTAAAAGTTTCCAGATGTTGATCTGTGTTTCCTCACTTTTGCATCACCATTGAAAGGAGCTCCATCCCTCCCTCTTCCTGCTGTGCTGTGCTCTGAGCCGGCAGGATTATCCACTGACCCGGGATGGATGAGAAATGTTGACCTTGCAGTGAGATCCTAAGCTTGCTTTTTCCAGGGCTACTTCATTCCTAGTGGGCTCATAACTTTTTTGGAATTTAACTTCCCAGCTGAACATGGCTTAATGTCTTCAGTGGCAGGTATTTTTCAGCTTTGGTTCGTTGTTTTTTTTTCTTTTTTAATTACATATTTAAAATATAAATTTGAGGAGGCAGAGAGTCTGAGTATAGATTTTTGGCATTTTTCTTTCTGTTGCATGGGAGAAAGATGTTTTTCCCTTGATCTGGTGTATGGCTTCTGTGGGATTGCTTATGGACTTTGATTACACAGTAAAAATATAAATTCCAAACTGTAGTAATAGCCATCATTCTGGTGACAAAATTCTACTTGGGTGGGGAGCGTGGGGAGGAATGGAATGCATGTTCATGCAGCAGAGGAGGAGGTAGGGGAGCTGTATGCTGGTGGAAAAACTGCTAACAGGAATGAAAAGCAGTGTAAAAATGCAGTCAACCATCTAGACTTCTTCTTGCTATTTTTGTGACGATGCTCTTTGTCCAAATGAGGAATGAGAAATTACAATGGGCTGAATGGCAGCTGCTGAAGGTGTAGGAAGCATGCTGGCACTGAAGGGGATGGTAGGGTATCAGAAGAAGGACCAGAAGACATTCATCTCATGCTGTAAGAGACAAACCCTTACTCAATGCCTGACTGTCAGTCATCAGTCATATTTGCTAAGAGTCTACCAAGAATGTTTTATGAAAGAGGAAAATGTATATTTTTATCAACATTTGCAGCAAAAAAAAACCCCTCCAAAACTCCTAGTGTTGTGCAACTATGAGTTGACATGCAACTTCCCTGTGGCACTGCCAGACCCTGGCTGCGGCAGGCTGGCTGCTACAGGAAACTTCACAGTAATGTATTTCATCTGAGCTGTATCTAGAGAGGTGACAGTTACTGGTTTGGATGTGGCAGCCCTTGTCATTGTGAATCACTTATTTGGGACAGTGAGAGAGGGTTACTGTGGGGGTGGCAAAGGGACAAGACCAAGCCTGCACAGAATAAAGTGGTGTACATTGCCTGGTTAGGTAAAGTTTGCATGTGCAAGCATGCAGCCATGAGTCACAAGAGAGAAGAATTGTTTGGGAATCCTCTATGAAAAGCCCAACTGTGATTCAGCCCGGCTCGGTGACCAAGACAAACTATACCTCTGAAGCGTGCTTCCCAAAGCACAGGAGTTTTCCTTTTGTGTACTTCAGCTTTCCAGGGACATGGATCCAAATCTGGCTCACATTCTTAGTACAATGACCTGGCAACATGAGCCCTCTTGAGTATTTATAAGAGAATGGACTGGTGTCTCAAAATATCTTGTCCCTGTCATTAAAACTCTGCCATAATATTCAAAGCCTTGGTGATGGTCTCAGGAAGGGTATCAATGTACTGGTAGAACCCCTGTATTTTCCTAAACAGTAAAGTGGCTTCTGGTATCAGCATAAAATCTTGTGAAAAATTTTGAAAATTTAATGTTCTTCATTAACAGTTGTGTGGCCACCTTCTCAATGGACATGTATGGTCTTTAGACAAAATAGCAGCCAGCACATGAAGTCCTGCAAGAAGCAGTGATTTCTCCTGAAAATTTAAAAATTACTTGCCCTTAGGCAGTTGGAAATGGTTATTAGCTTTGTCTTATTGTGCTTGTTCCTCTGGAAGAGAGGAGTAGAAGCTGTGGTGTGATGTTTCATATCACACATGAAAGAGAAATCTTTCTCATTGTGTGCATCAGGGTAAGCTGAGTGTCCCAGAGTGCTGGCCAATAAAGCAGAGTTAAGAGTTAAGCTGAACCTCAAAAGCTTCAGAATTGCTCCAGAAAATGTTCAATTTATTAAGGAGGGCCCTTCAGAGCTTCTAAGCCCATCCTTCCTGCTGCCCGGGGAGGACACAGGGCACTCCCTGCAGCCATCATGCAGAGCAAGTTTACGCTGCTCCTGCTGCTGCCTGGAACTTGGAGAGGCCACAAGGCCCTCTGTCATGGGTGAGGCATTGCAGGTCAGGTATGTCCCTTGGAAAGGCACCATCACCAGCATGCTTGAGCTCTGATTTGGGAGAGAAAACATATATGAACAAGCTTTATTAATTAATTCAGGGATGTCCTAAGACCTTTGTTACAAGAGTGGTCAGGTCAGATGATCACAGCTGCCCTTATCTGCCCTTACTCAATGTATTTAGTTTATATATATGGTGGGGTTTAGCTCACTTAATGTAAGGAATTAATGCCTCAGGTAAGTTCCTAACAGTGTGGGCTTGCAGGGTCCCGGAGGAGGGACTCCCTGAGTCACTCATGCAGCCCAGCTCTGCTAAACCTGAACCAAAACTCTTCTCCATCTTGTTACTCCATGAATAAAGGACTGTCAATGCTTTGTGACCCTCCACTGCCAACTCAGTGTCACCAGTTGCTGGAATTGTCATCTACAAGCAGATAATGACAGAAAGGAGGCAGGAAAGCCTTGTAGCTAACATTGGGTTTTCATGCCAATGTAAACACACAAAATCAAATGGAATTAGTATACAGAAAGAGTCCTCAGTTTAGTACAGGCAAATTCTAATTTTCTGCAATCAATTCTCAGATCCTATGTCCAGCATTGAAACTATTACTTTTTGTTGCTGGTCTGATGAGTGTGTTTGGAAAAATACTCTGGAATCACAGAGAAAATTATAACCTTTCTACTCACTTTTTTTCTAACCACTAAGTAGAATATGTTAGAAACACACAGCGTTAACTTCAGAATTTCATAGCATTGTTAAAATATGTTGAAAGGAGATTTTTCTTTATGAAGCCTACTAGGTTTTGGAACACTAACTTGGTATTCCTACTGACTCAGCTCTGGAATTTACATGTAACTTTTGTGTACAGAGACAAGTATTAGAACTTTCAGAAGGCCATTGCCCAGACCTCTACAAGGTCTGCTGTAACCCTAAACACAGAGGTCCCAACTTATTCTATTATGAGCTGTATTTGTTCACTACTGGGAAACTCTGGTGAAAAAGAAGAGGTATTTTTCACAGCCTAAAAATGGGACAAGAATAAATTGTCACAAAAATAAATTTAATGTAATAAGACCTTGCATTGTATAGCTAAGTACATGTACAGTCGTCCATTAATTGGTACAAATGAGTTGTGAATAAAAGAATCCCATTTTATAGATAAAAAAACTTAAGAAATGGAGTTCTGGACAACATTTAGAAATAGAAGAGGAACCTAGTTCTTTAACAGGTTATTCTTCAAAATGAAGGGGAGTGTCTGGGCCTCAGATCACCTATTAGGAGAACGGGGCCCAGAGCAGGACACTTTAGAAGCTTACACAAAATTAGAAAGTGCAAACAGTGTTGCTCAAGTACATCTTTATTTGATGTGGTATAAAAAAGCTGTGTTTGTCTTCAAATGGCTAATAGTTTGCTCTCTCATTTGTCCCTAATGAGCCCTTCAGAACTGTAAAACCTCCATTGGGAATCTACTTCAGGAAATTCCTCTTTCCAGGGCAACTCCTTGCATCAGTGGAGACAGAAACCATCTACGGCACTGCAGTCACAGGTTTGGCTACTGGTAACTCCACCATGTATGTGCCCTAAGATAGTGGTTGGCCACACATCATTGCTGTGATTTTAAACATGTGCAGTACCAAACTCCCCTGCTGTGCCAGTAGTCCGGGGGAAGAACGTGAATCAGGCAGGGCTCCTGGGTTCCTGGCTTGCGCCTGGCATGTGGTGCTACCTGCAATGTGCCAGAACCTCCTTCCCATGCATGTGCGGTTGCTGGGGATTACTGGGCTTGTACTGGAGACCTCTGCTGTCTCCTTGCAGATCCCTGAGCCTCCAGCCAGCCATTGGAGGCAGGCTTACCATACACATTGTTTCTTATTCTGAAAGTGTGTTAGTTTTCTCCAGATTACTAATGATCTCTTGAATAGCTCCCCTGCCTCTAGAAAAAGGGAACTGGATTGAATTCTGGAATCCACCTCTCTTCCCCATTTTCCCCTTGTTTGTTTATTTTTTAGTTTTAGGTTTTTGTTGTTGTTGTTGTTGTTGGTTTTTTTGTTTGGTTGGTTTTTTGTTTTTGTTTTGGTTTTTGTTTTTTTTTACCCTCTGGTGTTCTTCTATTCTAAAGCATGTATTTTTTCACCCAGAGTGCCACCACTCACTTGCAGTGTTTTCTTCTGTGCTTTGTCTTATCTGGCAGTACATCAAGCTGCACATTGCAGAATGCAGTGGTACAGAAAGGAGCAGAAGGCTGAAATTCATCTCGATGAGTTGATGCAGTCTACCTCTCTGGTGTTTGCAGATGCTCAGAGGCTGAGGGGCAACTTCAAGAAGACCTGTAGAAAAGGATCATGTAAAAATAAAAATGAAAAATGTAAGGAAAAGTGCATATATAAAAAACTCATCATATCTTCTATGATGACAGTGGGAAGAAGTCTACTATCAGCAAACTATCAAAGCAATCTTAGGTTTGGGACCCTGTGGTTTTGTTACTTGCCTCTGTGCTCTTGTCCGACCTTCAAACATTGTTCACTGTGTTCACAGCACAAGTAGTAAACAGACCAGGCAAAGTCAATAAACACGCACAACAGCACAGTGTGGTAGCTGGTGTTTCGTCACTTTAGCCTGTGACTATATAAATGATTGGGATGGGAGAGATAAAGGCTGGCTTTTCTAAGATGTGATGTATATACACATACATAGATGTGCAATGGAATAAGGAGATGTGTAATTGGGGACATGGAGCCTCCAGATGTGTGATAAAGTCCTGCCACCTCCATGCCCGCTGTCTACACCTCCTCCTTCCATGGAGCAATGTGTGCTAACTTTGCCTTCTGCCGTCTGCCTCTAATTCCTAAGAAATACTATGAGAGTTCACTTGTCAAAATCTGGAAAATGCAAAAACATTCATGAGAGGAGCTGAAACAGTTCGAGTATTGCAACATTCCTAGCACCACAGAGCAGAGGGATGCCCATGTCAAAATGCTCCTCCAGTCTGCTCTGGTCACCTAAGGAGCCCATGTCACAGCAATGGTGCAAGCACTGTGCTCTGTGATGTTTCCACATTCATTCTGAAGGCCTGGAAATCAGTGTATCAGATCTTGCTGCCTGATGAAGTTAATGAGCCCTGACAAACTTTAGAGCAGCTGCAGAAAAGCACATTTGGCTTGGTTTAGTACCCAGGTATGGTTCCATCACTTACCTGAACAAAAGGGCATGACTTGAGAGAGTACCTGCTTCTTGCTTTAGCCTTTTTTGGAGCATTCCAGATCCTGCTTTCGTCCTCTCATGCCTATGAAAATCAAACTTTAAATACATCAAAGCAGGCACTAACAAATGAAAAGGAAGAGCGTGCACTTTCATATGCAATTACATGCCTTGTACATTAAGTGTTTACTCCCCAGTACAATTTTAAAACCATGGAAGCATGCCACATTCCAGTGAAATATTTTCTGTAACTAGAGAGGTAATTAGAATTTTTTTATTAGCCATCAGTGCAGATACGTAAGACTCAGGAAAGGTATAATTTGTTTGTCTGTGTAAATTTTTCTAGTATTATAATTAGAGCTGTTCCGATAACAAATTCACAGGCACATAGGGTCGGGAGGTGCTTGCCGTGCAGTCACATCCAGTTCTCTACTTTTGAAGACAATTGTATCATATAATGCCTGCTGCAAACTGCCCGAGTAGCATCCTAAAGACAGCGCTATGCTTTGATTTCTTCTTTCTTCTTTTCCCTGTGTGGTTGGCAAGACATAGGTTCCGGACTTACATTTTGATCATGAGAGCTTCATAAAAGTGCTAAATTTGTTAAGCACTTAATTCTCACAGCTAATTTGAGCAGACATGCTAGTGATGCAATCAAATGCTACCTGGGCAATCATTGTTCTTCTTAAGGAAACAGCAGTCTGAAGACCTACTACTCAGAAATAGAGACCCCTCCAAAAGCGTGGTGTGTATGCAGAGGTATCATGGTAGTCATGGAGCCTCTCTAACTGAGAGCAGTATAAAGACAATGTACAGAGTGAGCAATGTGGAAGATTCATAGTTTACTAAAAGTTGTAAGTATTACATTGTGTTTATGCAATTTGTTCTGTGTATTTCTCAGAGCTTATGCTGCCCTATATGAAAGCTCAGCTGTTTTACTAGTCATAAAAAAAAAGGTGCAACTGCATTTTTCACATACACTGGGCCCTGTTTAATATGACATTAAAAATCCTTTAGATAGTGTTTGCAATAGCTAATGTTTTTTACCTGCATATATATAATTCCATACTATTTATTATTTTAGCTTTTAACCAAACACCATTGACTGGGTGCTATTTGTAAGGGCTAGCCTGAGTTCTTGAGGTTTTCTTCCTTCATCAACAGAGAGAAATTAGTCTCTTCAGGCATTGTTCAGAACAGTGCAGTTGTGCTCCCTATTGGCATAAACCTGTACATAAGCTGCTATGTGTCCCAGCCTAGTCACACTGGCTTTCTGACTACCCACCAGCACTGGTGACCATGATCAATGTGCTTCTTCTGGTTGCATGCTCTGGTGGTTGGTATGATGGAAAGACCAAGACGGAGCCCACGAGACAGACCTAAAGAGCTGCAGGACAAAGCTGCGTGTCTTGCTGTAGATTACTTATACAAACCCTTTCATTAAATGAGTAAGAATATGAAAGAGGTTAAATCCTTCTCCACTGAGAAGCACAGAAGAACTTTATCTTTTAAAGGAAGTACCTTCATTGAGTATCCAAACTTACACAAAAAGCCATAAAAGAGTGAGGGAAATTTCAAAAAAGCATGCCTACTCCTGTTAGTTGCAGCCCAAAACCCTTAGGGGATTTTGGGGCTCAGTAGTGCAAATCCTCATTTCATCTCATTTCTGCTGGCCATGTTGCATTAACCTGGCCATATTATAGATAAATCAGGGTTCTGCTCAGAACCTCTGTGTGTGGAGGGGTGCCAAGACTGCCCTGAAAAAGGAGCCAGATGGGCCAGCTATTTTCCTCTTCCTTCTTGCTTTTTATTCCTCCAGAGTACTCCAGACTCTGTATTCACTTGTGGGAAGAGGTGGGAACTGAAGCAGATCAGTATTGTGAAAGATACTTGCAGATCTCCAAGATCTGTGGTCATGCTGCATCGGGGGGATCAGCCAGGGCTGCAAGACCCCCAAGCAGACCAACACCTGCAAAACAAAAACCCAGAAAAGTTAATGCTGAATGTGTTACCCTTTTAATATTAAAAATACTAAAATTACCATGGAACAAGCCAATATAAAGCTCATGGTCCACACAGCTTAATTGGTCTCTTACTTTTCGGTTTGTACTGGAAGTAGAAGGTAATAAATTTGGGTTTGTTGGTCATCCAATGTGGTAAGTAGGTAGTAGGGAAATGAGAGATGTAAGTAAAAAAAGACCTTTCTGATTAGTGAAATATGTAGATCTGTCTCCATCTGCGAAAAAACAAAAAGATAGATGTTCACATGCAACTCCAGGGTCTTATTAATTAGGGGATGGAGGAAGGGAAATATGTGAAAGTTTGGTATCTTAATGCTTGAAGGTACCAGAATTTCTCTTGAGTCTTTAGTGATTACTGCTCAGCTCTTTATCTTCTGGAGGTTCAGTAAAATATCTTATTAAATTCAATACCTGATATATATTGCGGTGCGGAAGCAGCTGGTAATTTTGAAGGAATATTTGTGTTAACTGCTGTGTTCTGTGGAGACTTAATATAAAGAAATGTATTCAGGAACTCAGTTCGCTATATTGGCAATGGGAATTGGGAGCGTCACTGAAAGGAGCTGCCTCTCATTCACTTCTCAGGTTTAATTTTATTAACAGATGCAAATGATTTGTTAAACAAATATAAAACAAAAGGAAAAGGAGAATGAACTCTGTGTTACCACTGAGCTCTTCAGTCTAAATACCCCACTAAAAATATTGATTAACTCCTGGGGTACCAGGTGCATTTTATCTTGGATTTACACCGTACTCTTAATAAAAGGCCTTGGAAGGAAATGGCTAAAGAAACCACCTTAAAACTTCAGTATTTTCATGTCAGTCACACATTTCCTTGAAGACCAGGTCCCTGTTTAAGGCCTAATGTGTTTGGAGAGCAAAAGGAGCTGTGTGTTATTGGGCAGAATCCCTTTTATACACAGCGAATTGGATCAATTTGACCCTGATTGTCTCTCTCCGCTTTATTGTCCCACTACTTCAAATAGCTGGCCCTTGGCATTATCTTAAGGAAGGGGCTGATTGAACTGTAGGTCTGGCACTTGTCAGTTGTGGATAATGTTGTCTTCAGTCAGTCATGTTCACACATAAATGAGCCATGACAGAGATAGACTGGTGAATAGAAAAAGCAGTTTTACTGCGGGTAATGTTCCTGTGTAAATGCAACAAATAATAAAGTCTGCTCCTCAGGAAAACAGCCTGAAATATGTAATAGAGTGATATATTCTCTCTTTTGCTAGCAGGAATTGTGTCTTTCAAAACAGGCACCTTGTGGGGAGAAACAACAAAAGGACTATGATTATAAATGCTGCTTCTGTTCTGTAATGTAAGATAACAAACGAGGCTCCCACTCATGAACAGAAGACATTGCTTC
>VZTM01009136.1:37450-55414 GCA_013400555.1 Jacana jacana
CACCCTTTGCTCTCATTGGGTTTTTCTTTCCTTCTGCTTGTCTAGAAGTCAGCAATCTTTAAAAAACTTTCTGTTCAAGAGAGAGAAAAGCACAATTCAAGTGAGGAGCCCAGTAATTTGAAAAATTTAAAACNTACAATTCCAACACTCTTTCAAAGCAATTTGCATAAACGTCTCTCCCATGATTTTTTTATTTATGGCCCCTAAGTTTCTAATTAAATACTAATTAATACTATCACCAGAATTGTCTCCCATCCTCAGCTCTTCATAGATTTGTCACTTTGATTAATGCATAGTCATTTATTAACTTATTTAACAAGCTGAGGTGCCTCATGACAAACCAGATTAAATTATCTCTGTAACAGTCTCATTACTGCAAAAAAAGGAGTTTTAAACTTAATGAAAATTATCCTCAATAATGTTAAAAGTTTTTCATTGCAACCTTAGAAGATGAATATAGGGTTTTTGTTTGATTTATAATATATGGAATTGTATAAAGCATCCATTAATAAAATTTATGTGTCCATTTAATCTTGATCATTGCAGTGCTTCTGTAGCCCTGGGTGCTTATTATTTAACTTTTGCTGTATTTATGAAGATAATTAATGTTCTGACCAGACAGGGACTAAAATGCCCACTAGAATGAGATAATTAGGGGCATAAATAACGTTTAGGTCTTGTGTTTTGCTTTTTCAATTAATTGTTTTGTTTTCCAGCTAAACCTGATAAAGAGGAAATTAGAGTTTACCTGGGGCTGGTGATGACTTTGCACGAAGCCATTGGACAGCGCCGGAGCCGGGTGGGAGGCTGTGCCGGGGGACGGCGGGGCTCTGCCCGGCGGCAAGGGAGGGGTGCAGCGCTGTTGGGGCCCCGCTCTCCCAATGCCAGTAGGGTCGGTCTCTCCGCGGGGGAGCCCCAATCCCACCCGCTGCCCTCCCATCCCTGCTGAGAAGGCAGCCGAGACGAGAAACGGCGCATCCCACAAGGAAACCTCCCTGCCGGGGCGGCGAGGGGGGCAACGCCGAGTTTGCGGGCAGTGAGGGTACTGTACTGCTAGTGAAGCGGCGCCGAAAGCCGCCACCAGCCGCGGGAGCAGCGCGGCTCCCACAGGACGCGGGTTTTTTTTTCTGAGCTGCAGCCCTTCTGCTGTTTGGTTTCCACAGGCAGGAAGGGTTGAAACAGGCTGGCAGGCGGCAATTCACTGCATTTGCTTCTAGAGCTTCCTTCTTCCCCTGAGATATTTTCAAAATGTTGTATTTATTATTTATTCCAATTTCCTTTCATAAGGACCTCCCTGCTGGTCTACCTACGTGCGCCTTAAACAACACATATAAATCACATAAAAGTAACAGGAATGTAGTCATTTGACTGGGAAAGTAAAGCCATCCTGGTTTCTCTTTCTTCCTATGCATTCCCCAGGAGGCAGCAGAGATAGGAGAGCCGTCTCAGGCAGTAGCAAGTACACCAGGGGAAAGGGGAAGGTAGACTCCTGAGCTGAGGAGATGTGGAGAAGACTCTCACTGTTCGTTGTGCCCGACTAGTAAATTAAATAATAGTTCAGGAGGCACAAAAGCACCATGGGCTGGTGATCTGAAGTATGCTGTCACAAGTTCTTAGTGACTGCCTTCAAAGAGCAGTTGCACACCTAAATAGCTTTTGGAATTGGATACTAAACACTAATTTTGCCATTTACAAGGTTAGCTCCAGTTCAAGTAAATAAAGGTCACCTTTCAGAGGTTTTTGTCCTCAGTGACCTCGGTTTTACTATGTAACATAACCCAGTAAAGCTAATTAGTACAGTGTTCTTTTCACCAACCTCTGATGAATATTTGCAGCAAAATGACACTTTCTAGCTGCAGAGACTCAGGACAGAAAAAGCAAAAGTAGGTGGCATGTTAAAATTAAAAGCCAATGACAGTGTACTCTGTAGGAACTCCTCAACAACCTGTACTACTCTTGCATTTCTTCTGAGGTAAGTCAGCTTTACCATATTCTCATTGAGGTCCTCTTTCTTCTTCTCTTCCCTTTTCCTAATATCCCCTACTGGGTTTTTATTTTGTGAAAACCTAAGATGGGCAATGACAGATTGCTCTGCAGGTAGAGGTCAAGCTTGACAGGACACAGCTCCCAAAGGCCTTTTATGCCCAGGTTCATTTAAGAGTTTAGTAATGATTGCAGAGTCTGAGCTAAGCCTAGGTTAAATAAGTACATCTTAATGATTCCTGCTATTAAATAAATCAAAGCATGTGATTCCTCAGAGAAGAAAGAAGCACAGAAATGTGCAGCATTGAGGAAGAATTGGGCAGCACTTTGCAGTATTCTTATGCCACAGTGAATGCTTGCCGAACTCTCCAACTGCATGAGAGGGCAACCATGGCTCTGCAGATTGGACAGTGGGCTCAGGTCCTCCCTTTGCATGCAAGAGTAGAAGATTTCCATCCTGTTAACTCTCCATCCTGCTCATAGGGACTCTGTAGAGACCTTTCACATTGCACTTGTTTGTAGGTTGCTAGAATGGTTTGGGTGGCTTGAAGTACCTTTACCAGTCTGGAGTCCCTTTCAAAACGTTGAACTTCAGAGCCAAAGCCATGGCTATGGAAGGTTCAAGGTTTTTGAACCTGTTGAATTAGATAGCCTGAGGTGGGAGATTGCTACAAGTAACAAAGAAGTTGTATTAAATCCAAAAGAATATAGAAGGGAGAAAAAACGTCAGAATGGCTCTGAGTCTTTTAGGATGTATAAAGTCATGGTATCAGTTCCTAGCAGTAGAAATGTCATTAGGAAAAATGGAGGACTAAACGTAATGAGATCTGGTTTTAATATCTGATGCATACAATATAAAAAGTTACTTACAGATTAATCTTAAAAATAAGAATTAAAAGTGTCACAGCTAAGATTTAGAGTTCTAGTTCCTGGCTCACCTGTTCCATCTGGACAGAAGATTGGTAGCTAGAAAGGTAAAACATTACTATTAATAAAACAACCAGACCCTGAAAGACAGCAATAGACATTATAGAGGATGCTCAATAGAAAAGGAACTAATAATGAGAAAGTCTCAACTCTCTTTTTCGAATTAAAACACAAGATTAAACCTCTAGGTAACCTTCCTCAGGTTAGAACAGTAAACAGCCTTATTAATTTACTTGCCAATTGTGCAGCTTCTTTCCTCGTGTACAATACCTTTATTATACCAGTCTTAGATCTCTCTTGAATAGCAGTTGTCATTGTGGCATATTTTTACTGAATTGTAGTGTGAATTGTAGCTCCATCTTGAACTATTTGTTTTCTTTCTTCCATTATTCTTATGAGAAGGTTGTTTAACCACCTTGCTCCCCTGGGAAAAGCTCCATCTTATTTCCATTTTATAGCTATTCCTGTCAATCTTATGTATGTACGTATGTTCTTGCCACAGTGTTGTCCCTTTGCTTAAACAGCATTTTCCTATGCACCTGTTTGCAAACATGAGTAGTGATCTGCCTTAGCCTTCATTTGCTCTGCTGAAGATGTTGACCTCCTTTCTGCCACATTTCACAAAGGCAGGTACCTTGCTGATGGTTTAGATTCAACCCCTGCTCTCCTGATACCAAAGACCGTTCTTATTCTCTGGTGGTTTTTCTTCCAGTCAACATGACCTTATGTTTTCTGGCCAAAGTTCCTGTCATTGATGTCTCAGCAGATGACCTTCATTCTGACTGCAATTTTAATCCTAATTGTACTGCTTTCATCCCCAAGATGATCCAATACTTCTGAGACAATGCTGTGATCCTCATCTGTATTGATAATGTCTCCCATCTTAGTGATGCTAATGGTTTAATGAATACAATACTAAATTCTAAGTGTGCATATATGCTTGCTTGTCTATATACAGAGAGAAAAATAATAAAAGTAATAAGACTTTTTTTTTTTTAATACAAGAATTTCCAGTGTACAAATTCAGAATGGAATTTTTTGCTGGGCCTCATAAATTAGATAGCTTAGTCCTATGGAATTTCATACTGATTTTCTTCTTCTCTCTTAAAAATCACATCTTTAAAGAAAAGAAAGTGACGGGAGCATTTTTTTTAAGATTTATAAATTCAAGCCATTATTTAATCCGAGTAAGGACTAAATTTGCCTGGACAATTTTTCTGGACCAATTTAACTAATGTGAGTTTGGATCATTAAATGAGATATTGCATCCTTAATTTCGTGTATTTTCTTGATAGGAGTAACCCGTGAAATTTAGCAGGGTGTGGAAATGTAGAGCATCTAACTGCTGAAAGAATTGTATTCCTACCAGCAATACTGGCACACAGTTACCTTGGAGAGCAGGGAACTGTTGTCACTTCTCACTTAGTTGATGGATATGATGTAAAGTTAAATTTCAAGGTGGAGAAGCAGCCAGGAGGTTGCTCAGACTCCCTTGATACGTGAGATGTCTTTGACACCACTGCATAGCTTCTTCTCTACTTTTTATACAGCAGAGTTGATAAATGCATTAAATGCTTAAAATATTTATTGGTTCTGGGACAGGATACAACATGACGAGAAATGAGATCTTTCCCTACAATGCTACAACACATGAAAAATGAAACTGTGTGTTTCCCCAACTCAGAAGCATTATGCAAATGACAACTTTTTTCATTGAAGAATTAAAGTAGAGAAATGATCTGGCAATTGAAAGCTGCAAGTTTGCAGAATTGGTTAATAGTTATTCTGTTTTTAAGTAAATCTTTGTGCAAATTCAGGAAAAAAATATTGCTAGCCATTATCTCTTTAGTACATTCCAATTTAATGTCAGCCGCTAGGTAAGATTTAACAAGCTATGTCAGTTTAACTACATCAAACTGGATGACAAGAGACTTCCCTATCAGGAGAGGAATGAAAGTTTTGTGTATGCGGAAATGGGGGCTGGGGGTGGAGTCGTTCTTGTTCCATGATGTGTGCACTAACATGATGTTTAATTATTTAAGTGAATTGAGGAAAGGTGCTGAATGTATAGCTAGGTAGATATCTCTGTTGGCAGCAAAGCAGGTACAAGGTGGCTTCTGCAAGTCCAGCTCCAACTCACTTGTCTCAGCAGTGATCTGGGACACTTCTGGCAACTGGTGGCTCAATCTAAATGACTGCTTAACCCTCCACCTCTGCTAATGTGTCACCAAAGCTGGGACACTTGATGATTCTCATCAGTGCACATGGACTTGTGTTTGTTGCCACCATGTGCAGCCGTCAAATCCAACCCCAGCTGTACTTCAACTGTGAAAGAGACATTACCCACCTCCTGAGCCACCACCTTCCCTCTCCTGGGCTGGAAGAAACACAGAGCCTCGTGACAGGTCTGTATAGCAGAGCTGCAGCCCAGCAGCCTACACTGGCTGACAGAGGTGAGAGACAGTTCAGGGTGCCCTGGGCTTTACACAGGAAAGTATCAAGAGACAAGTATCAATTGCTGCAAAGTTTGTGTCCACACCAGACTGTAATTCAGTTGAAGTAGTTTCATTCTTCCAGCGCAGATTATAGTTTTTGAGTGTTTGCATGCATGGATGTGTAAATACAGTCACAAAGGATTATAAGGGACTCAGGGAAGGTAAAAATCAGAAAAAACATTACTGACACTTTATCAGCCTTTATAATACACTCTGTAACTCCATTAAGTAATTAATTCTAACTGGAAAATTTAAATTCCTTTTATTAACATGTTGTACTCTGTAGGTTAGAAATTGCTGTCTGCCTACTGTATGTGCATCAGGTCACGGGGCACTAACAGCCTGGGCATCTGGCAGGGCCTTGCTCTGCAGTCTGCTTCTCTGTCTCCTTCATGATGGAAATAGATAGAGGACTAGGACTCTGAATTTAGTACCGTGGCCTCACAAACATATCTCATACCAGCCCTTTCATGACTTTATCATGGTCCATCCTGGAGCCAGTTAGATTTCTTGCTCCCAGTATTTCTACTGGAACAGAAGGTAATTTCTCAGATACCTAGAAACCTCCTTCTGCTTTTCAGCCTGTGGTTATTTATGGCTTTGTGATGCTCTTTGCTCTCTTTCTAACATGTCCATCTAACATATTTAGCTTAAATATCACCTCTCCTTCTCTGGTACTTATAAGGGGTAGCTCTAATCCATTTTTGCCTTTATTTACTGAACTAGACAAGTTCCACTCCCCAAAGGGTCTCCCATCCCCAAACACTATCTTTCCTCAAATCTGTTTCTGTTTTAGGTTGCATTCCTTGAAACGTGGAAGTAAACTGTGTGTGGATGTTGTCTACCCAAAGCCTAGTCTGGTGGCATCACTGCTCCTTATACATCCTCAGTGTGGATTTGCTTTTCTTGTGGGGCCACACAGTAGCAGTAGCAGCATATTGTCACTCACAGAGAGATCAGTGCATCTAAATCTTTTTCTCATGTTATACCATTTCCAGCTGATGAGCTCCCAGTTTTTAGCAAATATCAGTATAATTTCCAAGTTCCTGATCCTGCATTTGTGTGGGTAAATTTAATCCTGTTTCGTAGTCTCAATCACAGTTTCTTTCAGATTTTTTTCCTCCATGGTACTGTAATTGACATTCATTCCACAGCCCTCCTTTCTGTGTCACAGGAAGAGAATGAATTAATATCTGCGCTGAAATGTATTGATAGGAGGCTGCAATGGCAAATCTCTGTGCCTGTAGCATTCTTTCATAGAAATATCTTGTTTTATCTCTTTTTTGGCTAGCTT
The DNA here is from genome assembly GCA_013400555.1 of Jacana jacana. Classification (NCBI taxonomy): domain Eukaryota; kingdom Metazoa; phylum Chordata; class Aves; order Charadriiformes; family Jacanidae; genus Jacana; species Jacana jacana. The sequence continues at coordinate 44,150 of VZTM01009136.1, forward strand.
AAAAGATATCTTAAAATTTGTCTCACTCCTGTTTTCACCATTCCAACTAATAGTCTCTCATGTGGCACAATATTAAATAATAGGTAAATGATAAATTTTACTGAGGTAAAGTTTAGATTTAATCAAGCTTCTCTTTAGAAAAATCTGATAATTCAGTAAAACAGGATGGTAAGTTGCCCTGTTGTGATTCACCTTTCTGTATTTTCTGTTGCACTGTCTTATGTTTAAAGCCTTTCATAACACTGAATTGAGTTTAACAATCTTATTGTTCGAGTCCTGTTTCTTCTTTTCTGAAATACAGAGTATGCTGTTCTGCAGGCATGTAGCATTACTTTAACTGGAAAGATTAATAAAAAAGTCCTTGCTCCTGGACCTGCAATTTCACATGCAGGTCTTTCTTCAGTACTGCAGACTTTATCAACAACTTGTTTATTTTGCACTTTTTCTGTTTAAATAGACAATGTTATAGACCTATTTTTGTTTAGCTCTCCATTTTACTTAAACTAAATCTTCTCATGTTCAGTCAATCCTAGTTTATCTTCTGTGATCTATCGTCCTATACCTTTCTATGTACTTACCAAACCCATGCCTGATACAGTATTATCACTAGTGGTTATTTGGCAAGACATTTGTCAGCTATCATGTCCAAGAATAAGTAAGCTGTACCTTTAGTAGTTGCATTAGCTTCTTAATCTACATCTGAGAGGTCAATGCCACAACAGCGATACATCTCTGATTGTGTTTATCCCCAACAATTTTATAGAGATGTCCACCCTGTAGCTAACAAGAAATGCTATTCTAGGAGAATTTGGAATTTGATACTTTGATATAAATCCAAGTTTCACAAGCTGCTTAGATTTTTTCAACATACACATCCAACAGTTTGAATTCAGACTTTTCAGAAGGCAACAATGCCACTCTGATGAGTGGTCACACCCTTATTTGTGTATTTCCTATCTCCATGCCATCCATCCATTGAAGAGTTTGAACTATTGCCACATTTTTAGGGTTTTTTAAATAAATTTAATTTTCTGAACCTTCTGTGTTAAAACTCAAAGAGGAAATTGTCTCTTGTGCTTTTCCTCCATTCAAATTCTTAAAGCAGAAACGTATGTCCAGCCAAATTTCATCTACCTTACAAATGAGAAGACAAACTATCCAACATAGCGTGCAAGGAGCTCTTCATGTGGCTGCCATAGAAATAAATAATTAAATAGCTTAAGAATTGCTCCTGATGTCACATCATAGTTGTCATTGGGTGCTCAATAAGATAAGAACCGCTCAGCTTAATCTTACAGTCTTTTTCCTTGCTTAAAATGTCACACAAAGATGCCATTAATACAAAAAGACATGTGAGAAGTAGTTATAATTAGATAATATTAGGCATATTAGAGTATTTCTGTCTAAAATGCTCATGTTGAATGCCAGTTCCAGTCCGCCCCTGAATAGGCTGGCTTTCTGTGCTACATGGCAGATTATATGAAATATACAGTCATCATTATACCATGCTACATTAAAAAAATGTTGTCACCAAAATGGCAAATAAATTATAATTTTACTATTTTATTGTACCAATTGTGCAAATAAAATATAACCTTTTCAGTTTTCTGGTGATCTCTTTGACTTTTGAAATCACATAATCTTGACATAAATAATGGTTCATTATCCTCTAACAAAGGCACCTAGGAAATTAATCTACAGCATTAAGACTCTGAAAGACAGGCTCTGGAAAATATTGCTGCAGAGGTCTAGGAAGTTACTCTTTTTGGCTTTCTTGCTGGAAGTTAGCTGCTCAGTATCAGAGTGGGTAGGAAAGAGTGTGTCCTCCCACCTTGGCTGCTCCAGGGCATGAATGCGAGTTTGCCAACCTGCTGAAAGAACTGCATTAAATCACAGGTTTCTTTCTGCCAGCCCTGCTGTGCAAGGTGTGTTGTTCAGTAGGGAGTGACAGCAAACAGCTGATGAACTCGTAGCATCATTAGCAGCTGCGGTTGCCAGTTGAGTGCCTGCACCCATAGGTGCTAGACAAAGACTTAAAGCACGGAAGTCCGGAAGTGTACTCCACTTGCAAACCTGCTGGATACGGTTTTGATTTGAAGACAACTGGTATTTTGTTTATTTATGTGAATGGTTTAATTTCAATCCTGATCTCATTAAGATGAAAGCTCTTTCTGTGTATTATTGATGCTGCCCTCATAAGGTTTGTTTTTAACAATGACAGAGAACTGAGCAGACAAAGCTATTCTTTGCCCTATAGGAGCCAAGAGGAAGAAACAGAAAACATACAGTACCTTGGGAAAGACAGAGACAGTTCTCTAATATGTCCCCCCATCTTTCTAGAAAACATTATCATGGAAATAAATGCCTGCCTATCCGCCAAATCTAAGACAAGTGCCTATTTTTCCACATAATGTACATTCTAACATTCAGTCCTAAAAATTCACAGTCGAAATCTTCTGAATACATCCTGTCTCACATTCCTTTCTGTATCTATTCCTGTTCAAATCCTGTATTGAGGACAAATACTATTTGTCACCAGCCACATTCTTTTGGCACATATGCTGGTACCAAAGAATGGTAGAGCAGCCTCTGTACAGTTTCTGACAGAGAATATTAATTCAGAAAGGGAACAGCTACTGCATCATTATTTCTGAGTGTGTGCCTTTCTTTCCTATCAGTCTTTGGGGCTGAAGCACTCATAAACTTCTCAACATCAGTGCATTTATCAGGCTATTTTAATTAATTTGCTGGCAGCTACCAGCTTATCATTATGTTGCAGGTATTGCATGACTTGCCTAAGTATTCTAAGTTGTTGCTGTATGTAATTCCTGTTCCTTAAAAAGAAATCTATGGCTGCGGCAATCTCCAAGAGCGTCCTTGGCACTGGAGTTGTGCTGGGCTTCAGGAATGCATTAGAGCCTCCAGAAGGTGAAGGTGGAAAAGCAGCCTGTTCTCCTCACAAACTGCTTTCCTAGCCCTTCTGCAACCTCTGCAGAGGTGGTGTACTTACTACTTACTACTACTTTCTGCAAGATCTGTACTCCTTACATTTCTGTAAGATATATATACAAGTATATACAAGATATATATAAAAGTCTCTTAGGACTTGTATACAGAACCACACAGAATCTGTTTTTGATTAAAAAGCAATGCAACTTCTGTATGTTTATTTGGCTAAGAGAATCTCCAAATGTGTTATAAGCATTCTTATATGTGTAAATTCACCAGTGCAAGATAGACCAGGATAAGCAAGCTACTGAAAATCGGTGTCTACATATTCATGAAGGACAAATGGTATAACTTTATATCAGCTAAATTAAGCTTATGTGGCTTTATGCAACATAAAATTATACCTTTAGTCACAATAGCACAACTTTTTTATAGGGATAAAATCAGATAAAGAACTGGTAAGTGAAATACGTTTGGGCTTCCAAAAAGCTTGCTACCATTCATTGCAAAAGCCTACTAGGAAGTCTAAATAATTGCAGAGTAAAAGGCAGTGTTTGGTCATGGTTTAGAAACTGGTGGATTAGAGCCAGAGATGAATGGAGATAAAGTAATTTCCCAACACAAAAGGAGCAAAACATAAGGATGTTAACGAGGATGTTATGACTGGTATCACGATATGACTTGTTGGGTTTTCCTTTATGTACTGTAAGGATCATTTTGAACCCTGCTTTGGCAGACATAACGTGTTGGTCAAAAAGTACTGAATATATTTGCAGAAAATTACTGTGTTTATTTCTATGTTGCTATTTTGGAAGGGTTTTCTTTTTTTTTTTTTTTTAACCAATATCATTTTTCGGTGCAGATTTATCAAAAATCCTTGCAAAAGCTTGGGCTAAAGGTGGAAAAAGGAGCTTGAATAAAGTGAATATCGGATCTCATCTTTTCCAGTATCTCTTTGCCTTTCGCAGTTCTCTCTTTCATTCATATTGCCACTGAAAATGGACGAAGAAAAAAGGTACATTTCCAACCAAAGGTTCTTTAAAAGTTTCCAGCAAGTTCTGCGTGAAGTAATCATGGATAATAACTGAATGGGAGAAGGAACAGACCCCCTCACTGCCCCAGTGACCTGATTACCCACCACTGTTGTGAGTAGGGCTGGAGCTCCGCTGGTCCAGCCTGTATCACTGTTGCCCCACGCTCCCCTGCTCCTAAATTCCGATTAGCCCCCAGGGAGCAAATTTGCAGAGGGTGCAGCCAGGGCCACAGCATTGCCTGTGCAGTGGGGAAGAATGAGAGGCAACTGCCACCAGGGGTCTTAGGTGAGTGATGGGGCCCTGGGCTCTCTGCAGTGCACAGTGCTGTCTAAAATGACACTGGGGAGGACTGTGGAGAGAAGCCCTAAGCATAAGTAAACACCTCAGATAAATTTATACTGGAAATGAACAAATCATTTGCAATGAATAATGTATTGATGATTTTCATCTCTTTCTGATTACAAACTGTCCATGAACAAGTCATGTTTGTCAAATATTCACTTTTCAAAACACCGAATTACTGTGAATAATTCATGAGGTACAACTTGTTCCTGTGTTACTTGGTTTAAATATTTGATACTCAAAATATGAATTGTTTTGATTGAACACATACGCCACGTGGTACAGCTCTGTGGTGCCCGTACATGATCCCCTGCTCGTGAGCCAGGTGTGTGGAAGAGATGCTGACAACAGTGCACTCAGGGGGCTTTTTAGGGAAAGATTTCCTCTCTAGTGTGTCCTCTGGTGTAGCGTCTTTCCTGTGTGTACCCAATGAAAAACATGGAGGGATGGAAAGAAATACAGTTAGCCATGAATCAATCACAGTGGAATTACTACAGGCTTTCCTCAACGTACAAGTTTGGGACACAATGAGTGTTTTATTGTCCTTTCTGAGAACATTTAAATACTTCTGCAATGCAAGGTAAAACCAGCCTGAATCACTCTTCCACCTGTCTACCTCCTCACCCCCGCCACCTCCCACCTCAGCCCTTTATAAACTTTCCATGATGGTGTTTTTCACAGATGCTGAAATCAAGCAGAGACCTGACACTCCTCCCCTTTTCCCTTTGTTCAAAAGTTGCATCATTTTGGGCCTTCTGGTTCCTTGCCCATCACTCAGGGGTCCCCAGGGGTAAAGCTTATGACTCAGCCTATCCCCTTAGCACCGTATGCTGGAGTTCATCATGCAACATAATTTGAAGGCATTTAACTTTTCCTTGTACTCTCTAAGCTTATGTAAGGCAGATATTTTGCTCCTTTTTTTACTAGCATCATACGTACTCTTTACCTGCTCACAACTACTATTTTTGTAGTGGCTCTATCACAAAGTACTGTTGTTCTCTCAGTTTCTCATGCTGGACCTGTTTCACTCCTATAAATCAGAAAAAAATTTACCAGAGCAGGATCTTGAACAAGAACAGCTAGAGATAATGTAAATCAGCAAACCATGCAGTGTTTCCTGGATCCTGATGAAAATATTTTTTTGTTAGAGCATTCCTGACTTATCTTTTGTACTAGATACTTCACTTTACAGAGTTGTTTCTGGAGAACACCAGGCCTCCTTTTCTGTCATTCTGCTTAAACCAGGGAAAAATTACTGCCCTCTGCCTCTGTTGCATCAAGACAGAGTGGAAAAAAAGGCACTGGATAGGCTATTTCTACAAAATCTAAGCTAAATATATGTCTGCATATGTCTGTAAGAGCAAATCATATAGTAAGTAAGGAAGGTTTCTCAGAAATCTTTGCTGTAACTGAATTTTGCAACTGTAGGGTGAATCAGTCTCATGGAGGTCTTTTACTTCCCCAGATTTAGGAGAATTTTGCTGCATCTTGTGGGATCTAGTACAATGTCCTCCATAGGCTACAGTGGAGCATGTGAATTGGGGTGCGTCTGGGTTTCATATGTGTGCCCATCTTGATTCATTGCGTCAGGCGAGGATGAGGACTTTTCCAGACCAAAGGATGTGGGAGTGCAGAATTTTTCTGGTGAGCATCACCAGACTGCTCAGAGTGGGTAAAGAAAACAGGGATTCAAAGATTTCCAGGCCCGCAAGTCCGGTTATTCCAGGCAAGGATATTATGTAGCTTGTTTTTAACGCGGCAGAAGGATTAGGTAAGGCATTTGCCTCTACACCGTGCGCTGCACAGCAGGGGTTATTTCACACGCTCTCCTGTTCTGCAGATAGTAAAACAGACATATGTAGTTGCACTCTGTTGAGTGTAAGATCAATGTATAAATCCATATTCAAACTTCTGAATAAAGCGGCTGATGTTTAGAGTCACTCTGTTTCTCAGATGCTGCAGATTTAATATAACCTAAAATTAAATGCATAACTTTTAGCCCCTGTGTTTAAAAACGTTGGTCCTAGCCACCTTTCCCTTCAGATGAATCTTCTGACGTGAGGAACTTGCCAAAAGCTGTGAGGCCAGCTATGAGCAGAGCCAAGAATAGAAAAGAGCCTCCCAGCTTGGTGCCTGATTCACTCAGTTTTGCTTGCTGTTACGTAAGGAAACCAAGTGAGCTGTCGGTGTCTCATTTAGTGTTTTGCATCTCCACTGATCTCATCTAAGGTAGCACAGAATCTCCCATATTTTTGGCCTCAAATTACGTATTTGTAAAACTAAGATAGAAGTGTCTTCTGGGAAAAAAAAAAAAGGCAATAATTTTTTATTTTAGCATCTTCTTTGTTTTCATGTCTCTTCTTTCCTTATTCCTAAGGACTGGAGATTCACCAACTTTTTTGTTATAAAGTGAAACCACCAATGAAAGTCTCTGCTATGATCTAAAACTGCTGATAATTACACACATTGAGTGAGAACCAAATGGTTTGATTTTTATGTTTTGTAGGATTTTAATTTATTTTCTGCACAATCTGATAAAAAACCCAGCTTCTGACAGCCTCATATGCTAGCTTTACCTCTTTATTATCCTTCTCTCTAGTACACCTTTGCCTTAAAAATTCCATACATGTTTGCTAGTGTATATAATAAAGTAGGTTCTCGATTTTATCAATGTTTTCCCATGTGTTATTGATCTGCTTCAGAGAAACTGTTTCTGTTTCAGGGGACACTGCCGCTCACCTTACAGGAGAAACTAATTTTAACCTAATCACTAAAATTTGCATGTAAAGTACATATTGCAATTAGAGGACCCAATATAGCTAAAGGGAAAAGACTTTTGATACTGGGGTTCTGGGATACTTCAAAGAAGACAGGAAGAAATGTCCTATTCCTGATTTCCTCAGGGAAAAGAGTGGTGTAAGGGATAAAAAGGAGAAAGAGATTCTCACATAAAATGAGAGGAAGAATAGAGGGTGGCTGCGGTGTGTTGTGAAGGGTTTTTTGTGAGGCAGATGCCATATGTGAACAACTCTGTCTTAGTAACATGTTCTATATTGAAAAATCAAACCTAATATGCTTGCTTCACTTCAGTCTCCTTACAGATAAGATGATAAAATAATTCATCATACTTGTGTCCAGGATATTATCAGCCTGATGTTCCTGAGTGTCTCTGCACATCAGCTGCTACGCAAGGAGTAGCCAAACCTTCATTCTCCACAGCCCAAGGGGCAGAAATACTGTAATAGAGCTGCAAAGGAAAAACCTGAGATTTCAAAATTTTTGTTTGGCTTTTTGTTGGTTAAGTTGCCACTTTTGGGGAGATCAAGAGTGGAGGAGTTGGCAGTAACTGGGCATGAAGTTTTGAGAAACAGGAAAAGCTGCAGATGACGGAGTGAAACAAGCTGAGCCCAGGAATGTTCCCATGCTCTGGGAGAGAACCATACACATGACAAAGTTCTCATGATGGCCCCAGCCCAGGGTAGCTGACAGGGGCCCAGAGCCCAAGGATTATTCAGGGACTGTTCCTTGAAGATGGGTCAGAGCCTTTGCTCAGGTAGATGCAGCCTCCTGTTGGCCTCCATGCCAAATTTGCTCACCAGCACAAGCCCTTTCAAGAAACGTTAGGGGAGCAGAAGAGCTGTGAACCCTCTCTGCACTGCTGGTGAGAGCAATGTGATTTTTTGGGGTCTGCTTTCTTACAATAGATGGGTTTTCTGACCACAAATCATTTCATATCATTCAGATTACTGAGTTACAATAATATCATGAAAATTAAAGTTAAAATATCCTGGAAAAGATAGATTAGTACACAGAGAAGTCCTCCTGGGAGACAACATAAGGTCCTCTCCCTAAAAAATCATCATCTTGGGAGCACCTTTATTAGAGATGAGTTTCATTGCAGAAGTTGTCAGTTCATCAACCCCACATCTGCTTTAGGATACATGTGCACCCACATTGGCAGTGCTGATTTCTCTCCTTTCTCTGCTAAGTGTCCTTAGGGTAGCTAATCCATCTGCACGTACCTGTGTTTGGCCAGATTAATATCATCCCTCTCCTTTGACCTCACAGAAACCTGTGCAATGCTTTTGTCTATAAGTTAAGAGAAAAGAAGAATGAAAAAGGACTACAGACATTTTCATTTATAGGTACAGAAAAAAGCAGTGTGTGCAAGAGCTCTTGTAGAAGACTTCTTTAGTAAGGCAGTCCTCAGCACCCTGGAAATAGTTAACATAGAACAGAATCAAAACCTGTTTAAGATAGTGGGAGATTTTAATTTTGAAAGGGTCTGGACTGAGGTCACAGGTTGGAATTGCTGAACAAATGGACCAGAAAGATTAGGATGGAAAAGGGTGTTTTCCTGATGTGGAAGGAGAGAGATGCATGGAAAGACGCATGGATGTGCCAGAGCATCCAGAGTAGGAGACTCACATGTGAAGTGTGGGAAAGCAACAAATCAGAGGGAATGAGGTAGGGAGGTTGAAGGAGCAGAGTTTGCTCATGTTGCTTCAGTGGAGATGGAAAGGTCTTTCTGTGGCCAGCCTGGGATCTTGTGGGATTATTCACCACCTCCTTCCTTAAAGAAGGCCAGAGATTGTCTGGAGGGCTGTGGTTAGCAATCGCTTTCCTTCAGATTCCCTCAACTGAACAACTTTGCAGGCTAGCTGGACCCAGGAGAAGAGTGGAAAGCAGAACTCCTGGCAGCCCATTTTTCCCTGAATTTACTGGTTTTAAAGGGTTGAACAGGTTCTCCATGCTCACACCACCTACCCGTGACACTTTCATTTGAACATTGCTGCCTCACTGCAGATATCATGGCTTACAGGATTTGAAGGGATTGGGCTTCTTTTATGAGTGTCAGAAAAGCATGACTTCCATGCCCTGAATGGCTTAATGAGGTAGCTTGTCTGCAAATCAGTCCTTCATATATGTCTTCCTGCTTCTCATTTTCTTGAGCTGTACTTTAGGTAGGATGAAACAAACTTGGTCAGGAAATCTTACATGTTGTGCTTTGTGTGTTGATGGCGGATGATGCTTTTTAATGGATTCAGCCTTCCTTCACAGCAGGGTCAGCAGTAAAAAATTCACTTGTATCATGAATTATATATATATAAAAAATATCTAGTTTATACCGGTTTGTTTAGAGCAGGATGCTGGACAGAGAATTGCAAGTTGCCCACCCTGAAGAAGACGGGTTTGTAACTATTAGGACAGCTGTCCCTAGAGCCTGCTTTCGGGTGCACAAGGTGAAATTGACTGTCTCATTTTAAGGAACAGGCAATGAGGAAGAAAGCGGATTTAACAATTTTTTTTGCCAAGCCTTAATGCAGAAGTGAGACAGCAAGAGGCTTTTAGTGATGTTTTCATTTTACAGGGAGGTGGAAGCTTCCTTGGTCCCCTAACCCAAAATATTGAGGTTTCATCCGATTAAGGTGGTATCTATGTCTTTAATAGGACTGTGACTCAGGGAGCAGGTGATGACTGCTTCACCCCGTGTATAGAACTATAATCCTTCTCAATTATCAAAGACATAAATTACTATTATTTCCTTACCAGATTGAACATCTTCCTTAAATATGTGAAAGAAAAATTGTAGGTTGTCTGGTGAATTTTCCTCTTGGATAAACTGCCTTTTCTTAATATACAAGTTCAATGAAAGTTCAAAAGTTTATCAGTGCAGACTGTATTCTAATAATTTATATGCCAACTTCTCAGCTCATATTTTGATACTTTGAATTGAGACATTTTTGTACTGCCTTCGTGTAAAAGTAATCAAACTACAGTTTTTACAGGTCTATCACAATATCTATTGATCATAATCAAACTCCAAATAATCTTAGTTGTAGAGGGCTCCTGTGTAGGACAATATATAGGCTCCTATGCTTGTCAATCATGAGAGAATGTTGACCGTTGCAGGACGCTGTTTTCCTCAGCCANTTAGTTCCTGGAAAATATTGAAATAAGAAACAGAAACCACTTTTAAACATCTGGGAGAAAACAAGGTTAGTAAAAGCAAGCACGGATTTGCCAAGAATAAATAACACCAGTTGATCTAACACTACTTGATACACAATTTTCATGCAGAGGAGTGATCCAATATTTTGATTTTAGGGAGATATTCATGTATTCATGTCACTTCATATGACTTTTCCTAACCCGAGTAGGAATGGACTGACTGGGGCACCCTCTAAGATGGGTGCAATATTTGGGTGACAAGAAACAGCCAGGATGTACTACTAAAAGAAGTTGTAGATGATGAGGTTCTGCAGGAGTCAGTCCTTGGTCCACATCTATATTATTTTCAATATCAATCTATATAGGGGAAAATAAATGACAATCATTAAGTCTTCAAATGACACCTCATTGCGACTGACCACAGATAATTTGGAAGACAAAGCTAAAATTAAAAATTATCCTGACAGCTGGGGAAGATGCTCTGAAAGAGTAGAGTGTCAATAATGTAAAATGTAAGGTACTGTTCTTGTGAAGGCTTCATCAAATAAACATAAGTTAGAGACCAGCTGGCAAAATACAGGCTCTTTATGAAACCATCAGAGGACCATGAGCTGAGGAAGAGGAAATACTTGAAAAATCAGCAAAACTTATAGTAGTGTAAACAGAAACTTAAGATATGTGAGAAATCCTTCTACTCTCTTCAGCCCCAGTGAGTCCAAACTGCCTGCACAGCTGCAGGCCTGAGTCCCAGATTGGGTGACGTCTTCTGAAAAACACATGGATCAACAGTAGAAAGTCGATAGGAGACCACTAAAACTGACAGGGAGTCTAGAAAGGAAGTGAAACAAACCATCTGGAGTTATTTTAGCCGACATGGCAGAGGACAGAGGAAGGAATCAACACGAACAAACATAGCACCACAAAATCGCAGAAGGGGTTGACTTGTTTTCCACGTCCATGGTGACCAAGGCAAGTCTTAGCTTTAAGT
>VZTM01009136.1:56583-104183 GCA_013400555.1 Jacana jacana
GTGGACACACTTTTTCTTTTACTTGGGCAGTTCAACTTTCGTTTTGGATGAAAACTAATGATATTGTCATCTAAGCTTGTGTATTTTTTAGCGTTCATCTCACAAGAAAAATAAAGAATGCCGTAGAAAAATCCAATTAATTCCAGTAAAATCAGCCAACGTTCAACCAACCCATGTTTGCTGTACTTCTTATTCCTTTTGGTTCATTGTTATTCAGATTATTCATGAAATGCCAAAACACACTTAAGAACACTCCTTTTCTGTGTCCCTTATTAATTTATTACCATTTTCTGACGGCACTGTCCTGTTATCTTTGAAGATAATGAAAAGCTCCCTTTGGCTTCAATATCAGCAGAAAATTACCCTAAGTGAGCAGTTTTGTCAGTTGGAAATTGTTTATTTCTTTAAGGGCTTAGTCCTGTGAGTTACTGAATGTCTGCTTGAAGGGTATGACAACATTCAGCTTCCACTGTTGTCTGCGGAGACTGAGAGCACTAAGTAACTTTCAGTACCCAACAAAAAAGAGAAGGAGTTTCAAGTAAAGCATAAAACATGAAATAACATCTTCTCTGGCATCTGTATTTTTTTTATCACAGTATATAACCTGAATTCTGCGTGGAAATTATACCTTTTCAGCTATAACAACTTTTCCCAAAGTTTAGACATATTCTTACACTGAGAAATGTTTGCCACATTCTGTTCATGCTCATAAGGTCGTGACTAAGATAAATACATTTTACAGAAACAGTAGAGTGGGAGTATGTGGGAGGAATTTCATATTACTAGCTCATTATTTAGCGGATAGGATTTTAAAAGCTTGTTGAATTTTGTGCTTGATACCATTAGAAGGCAATATGACAATGGATCCTATAGAATATACACCCTTATAGAACTGTACAATTTAATTTGGAATGAAATAGAATATATCATGGAAAGCTACTGAATAACGTCTGAGGAAAACAACTTTAAATTCTGACATTTAGAAGCATGGCAAATGGATGTCAATGGCGACAAGACTTTAAATAACTTTAAAAGGGTGTAAGACTTGGCCCAGTTTCTCTCTGAGCTAGTGACAGGACTCCCAGTGTGTGTTAGTAAGAACTGGATGAAGCATCAAATCCCAAAGTCTTTATTTGGCATACCATAAATCCCCACTCTGGCACAACTCTGCTGGAACTGTGTCCTGCTATGTCTGTTCCTCTGCCTCTACTGAAACTCTGCCACTCCCATTGCCCTCCTCCAGGTTGCTTCAGAGACTTGTGGTGGAGCCAAAGCAAGACTATTTTGTGTCTGTTTCAGCTGCAGAAATAGTTTTCTTTTGGGTAAGGTGAAGATCATGTTTGGAAGGCAGGAGTAAGACCTCATCCAGTGAGATTTCACAGGAGGAATGTGGGCAGTGACTGTGAGAATGGACCAGGAAGAAACAGGGCATCCAGGTGGCATATCTCTTGGTAACGGAGGGATAACTGCAAGCATAGGATCAAACAGACCAAAGTGAGAGCTCTTGGGGGACAACTAGAGATGAACTCCAGCAAACGACAGAGAGAGAAACATGACAGCCTCAGTGCAGGATCCAAGGAGAGGAGTCAAGAAGTCCCAGGCTGAAGAAGATCCCCTCTTCCACTCTCACTGCATACTATTATGAAAGAATAAAGCTGGATTTATGACATCAGTAGTCTGAATATTACAGTCACAGGATAATGACTTTCCTGGAGAAACACTGACTGAAATCAGAAAACAAGCTGTTATTCTAGACCAAATATCTGTCTAAATTACAGAAGCAATAGAATACCACGACCAGAGTCACTGAGGTGACTCTTCCAACCATGGCCCTTGGGCATGAGCAGAGCAAGCAGGGTTATAAGGTTGTTTTTTAGATCCAGTGAATATATTTAACCAGTTAAAAATGCTGTCTAGTGCTGCTTACATGCCATTGCCAAGTCCTACTCACCACCTGTGGTTAAAGGTTTGCCCATGCAGTCTGGCGACCTGTATTTACTGCAACACTTCAGGGCATTGAACCCACATGTGCTGTTTCTGCTTTTAACCTACTGTGCCTTTAACTGGCATGCTTGCATTCCCTCTAAGATAACTAAGCAAGAATACCTGTCAAGAAGTAATGAATATTTGCCAAGCAACCATGTTAATCACCTCTTTTCAGCCTGCTTGTATGCTTACAGCAACGTGACTGCACGACGTGCTTCGCTCGGTATTCATGCAGAAGTCACATGAACCACAGAACAGCAAAGCCGGCCAGGAAGACCTGGGAAGCACCGCAGTGTGGGAAGGACAGGACACCAAGACCCATGGGAGCTGGTGGCAGGGACCACCAGGGAGTTTGTTTCATCTTTGGAGGGGCTGTGTTAGTGTGCATTGGCTTTGTTTGGTTAATTAGGCAGATGCTGCACCTTCATGCTCATTGATGTTGGTGACACATTTTAAAAGAAGGGCTGAGAAGTCAGGAAAAGGACAGAATAAAGAAAATCCAGGGCAGGATGTTTGCTATGCTCTGACTCCTCTGCATTGAACTGAAGTTTTTGTAATCCTGATGTTGAGATTTTCCATCACACATTAATTTCAAATCCAGGCTTGGTGTTTTGAAGGGCACTTTGTAACGATTTTATCCAGATTCAGATTATTTGCAATCCAGAGGGAAAGCATGCATTCTTTGCAAGACAAGCAGAAAAAATATCTGAACACAAATCAAAAGAATGATTACAGCACACATGCTCTGTACCCATTACTGAATCCCCAAGGCTCTTTCTGTTTGTTTAGGCGCTTTTTCTTCTGCTGCTTCTGGTTGGATTCAGTGTAAACTTAGCAATGAATAAGAATGGTTTAAATGGATGACATAAAAAGATTTGACGTTCTTGAAAGATCCCATGTTTCAAACTTAGGTTCAAGTGAAAGCTACCAAAGCAACACCTCCCAGTGGTCTCAAGTAGATCTTTCTTCAGCACATCAGAGGTTTGCATATCCATCTGTCACAGGGTGCTCGTCTGATCTCATTTCAATCCCAGGCAAGCTCAGATTCACTGTGTAATGAAAAATGGCACTTGTACAAAGTGGAGAGAAAAAGCATTGTTTCTACAGCACATTATGTTTTACACTGCTCATGGGACACAATTTCATATCCAATAAAAAAACATTATCTGTAACTTACTGTGCATGCTAGAAAAAGCAACATTGTGGCTTTAAAAGAGAAGTCTTGTTTCTGAAAACACTATCTCCCACATTTCCCTACCCACAAAGTAACCTATGTTTATAAGCAAATCCACTCAACCCCCTAATAATGACCTAGAGTAAACATCTGACATGCACTGCTTTCAAGCTCCTCTTTGTTTAGGCATGAATTGTTCATTTTTATGTCTTTTGTATACTGCCTAAAGGAAAGACAAATGATACAATGGATGTTTTACATTATCAGTTGTGGCAGAGGTTATGCCTGTGTTTATCTGATTCTCTTTCATTGCGTTAAAAATGGTAAGATAAACTGCCAGGCATACAATGGTCATTAATTTCAGGGCACATTTCCATGCTGGATTTTTAATTTAAAATGTATGAGATGCAAGATAGCCAGTTGTTAAGGTTTCTAGACATTTGCAAAAAATGGTGGCAATCTCATGTAATAAAAAACTTCTTCCTAGAATCAGTGCTCAACTCATTTTAAATTATGAGTGCCTACTCCCTTTGCATTAAGAAAGACCTGTTTTCCTGCCTGCCCAATTTCACAGTTCAATCATCTGTGGAAGTTCAGGAGTGTCCCACCTTCTGAGCCATCCACCTCTGCTGCCATCCACCAGTGCCAAACAAACCCAGAAGTATTGAAACTGGTCAGATGAAACCTGTTAACATGGGATGAGGGGAGTGGGAGGGCAAGGGGGGTGGGGGGGACAGCAGGAGGAAAATAGCATGGAGGATATGTTCCTGTAAAATACCTGTGCATCTGAGTGAACCCTCTGTGCTTGCTGCAATTTGCTGTCTTGGGAGACCTTATAAGATCAATACAAAATTTGAAGGGGGAATGGGGAATAACATAGAAAGCATATGCTTTTTTGTTGTTGTTTTTTTTCCTGGGTTTAAGATTTTTTTTCTACTTGACAGGACTTGCTGTCATATACACTGTTTAACTGAGAGGAGCTGAAGCTCCAAACATAAATCTATCAATGAAGCAACTTGCTGCCTTGCTTTTCAACTCTGGATCTTGCAAACAACTGCCAGTTTTCAGAGTTGTCTGAGAAAAAAGACTAGAAAAATGTTTACTGCAGAGGCTGTGCCTCAGCCTAGTATCACCCTGAGAGCTGAAGCACCAGCATAGCTGAGGATGTCTAACACTTTCCAGCAAAAGTACCAGTCTTCAGCCTCTCATGTCTTTGCCACAGCTTGGTCTGGCATTTCTGTGCTTCCTTCTCAAGAAAGAATTCTTTGAACTTTCAGCAAAAATCATTTGGCAAGCTCCAAGAATGACGTTAACAAACAAGAGCAGTTTTGTTATCCACCTTGGGTTTTGTTTATTTTATATCCTTGATGGCCTCTCGTAATCTGAAAATTGTCAAAGGAGTTGCCTGTGACCAGGGAGGTGTCCTTATGGAGGACCACTATGATGTGGCTATGTTATAAGACTGTAGGCTGATATGCTACATGCTGAAAGAATTAAGCAAGCTCTAGACCAAACTTTTCCCCTCACAGTTTTTGAGCGCTGTTTTATATGTAACTGGGAGAATGATACTTCAAGTAAACACCATCCTCCCATATCTAGCACAGAAAGGTGAGAAAAGGCTTTGTGGGATGTCTTCATGTGCTCAGTTGCCAGTAGGTGAAGAACAACCTTTGAAAATGCTGCATTTCTCCACCCAGGTCTTTGCAATAAACTTGACCACTAAGTTTCAAACCTGGCAAAACCTGTGACCGTGTGGCATCTCCAGGGGACCACTTCCAAAGTACAAGGAATGATTTTTCGCTTCCTCTGTGGGTTCACCTCACTCCTCCCTATCAAGGTAGGGAAAGACACCACCCCATTTTTGACACTACAGAAGCACCTCAATGTTTTCCACAGAAATTGTACTTTCTTTGAAAATGCTCTGGGAATCACTCCTCCTACTTCCCAGATTGGCTTTTCATGTGGTGCCTGGGGAGGCAAAGGGTAGGTGGTGGCAAAGACCACAGGGACCCAGGGACTGTTGTTGCAGAGGCGGGCTGCACACGCTCTTCCTGGAGGAGAGGACAAGGGTGAGATTGGCCAGGGGAGCTGCATGGTGGGGGATTGAATTATTTACCTGGTTATTTTCACTGTATTGTTTGTGCAATGCAGCTAGGTTTCTTTGCAAGAGATGTGCATGTAAAGTCTTCTGGTTCCAGCCTGAGAGCAGAGCAGGAGTTAACAATGGAGTTAAATGGAGCAGGACACAGGAGTTTTGCAAGGTGTAAACTCCAGGACACTAGAAGACATTGTGCATTTACCTTTTTTGGCTCTTCCTGTGGCTGCAGCAGTCCCCACCAGCCCAGCTGTACACCTCTGTACAGTTTTATCCTCAGTACCACTTCAGGATTACACCTCCCCAAGGGTTATATCCCACTATTATCACAGAATCATAGAATTGCCTAGGTTGAAAGGGACCATTAAAATCATCTAGTCCAACCATCAACCTAACTAAATAGCAGTAGCCAAGCTCATGGTCCTTGATAAACTAGGTCTGTCTTAGAGACTAATATAAACAGAAAAGAAGCTGCAGCCTGGCAGACAGGGCACAAAACAGCAGGTGGGGTGGGGAAAAGCAGATTGAAGTAATTTTATTTAATATTACTAAACATGCAATCAAGTGAAAGCAAAATCCGTTACATCGTTTTAATTGCTGTTATTTGCCTGCTCTGGGTGAGTTACATAGGCAGGATGCTGTTCAAAGAGAAGAGGGGTGACTGTGTATAGGCAAAAAGCCATGCAAAGGCTCAAAGCTGTCTGCAGAGGAGAAAGAGGATGATGTGAAGGAACTGGAAGGGTAGAAGTCTCATTTCCAAGTCTCTCCCTCCCTTTTATCAAATCGCTATTCCCTGTCTGCAGGAGTGTAACAGCAACTTGCTGCTATGTGGCACCTACCTTAGAAGGTAGTATTGCTGTACCCCCGCTATTTGGGGCTAACAAAGGCCCTGATGGCAGTCCAGTCAGAGCAGCATGAAGCACGATGCCTTCTAACTGCCCAGATATTTGACTTGCTGCCTGGATGGGTTTGACATCCTGCACTGAACTCAGTGCTGAGTTTCCCAGTACCTGGCTGGGCTTGCTTGGAGCCAGCCTGCATGTGCTTGAGCCATGCAAGAGGGCCAGCTCCTGGTGTAGCCACAGGATTACATGCTTCCACCTAGAGAAAAATATGGAGCAAAAAAGAAAAGAAACATTTCCTTCCAGACCTTAACCACCTTACTGTCTCCCAGACTCCAAGGGTTTGCTTATGAACTGGAGGGTCTCTGTGACTATAACCCCTCCCCAAAAAGTGCTCTACCTGGGAGAGAGGTTCTGCTAAATTCAGTTACCAGTGTTACCTCCTTGTACTCCCTCAGCTGACATTCATGCGGTGCAGTGACAGCTGGGCTGGTGTTACCTCCATCAGGCATCTAGAAAGTGGCAATTTCCCATCTGGAAAAGAACACTCCTTCCCTGAACATTAAGGTGAAACTTCTTCTGCTTTGGGTGCCAGCTCACAGTAAATAACTGCTCTTCTTTCCAAATCAAAGCTGAGCAAATATTTAGTAGTGAATAATTTATCTGATCATTGTTGGTTCCTTCCCTGCCCTCCTCTCTAGAAACCCAACGTCCTGCTGTTGCTAGCAATATACCCCAGACAAAATCAGTGTCCCATGGTGGCAGGCACAGAGGCAAGTTGTGAAGTTGTAGAGGCAGATCTCCTGCGCCCTTCCACAGGTGATTCCTACCATATTTATTTTTGGAGTAATGTTGAGTCATGTGAGACTGACCCTGAGTCCTCTTGGCAGCAAGGTGTAATCTTCTTCCCACACGCCTTCCCCATCTCCTGTCCACCAATCTGTTGTTTCTAGCTGAACCAGGCAGGCTGTGTTTTCTGTCCTAGAGGCCTGGGCTTTAATGGTTTGCATCGCTGCTGCATTCATTGCATAGAATACTGTGGTTTAATAGGAGAGGAAGCCATCCCTGCATAGAGTTGGTGTGTGAGTGTGGGTTTATAAAGCAAGTCCTTTGGGATGAGAGGCACCATGGAAATGGAAGATCATAATCATTATCACCATTAAACACACAAAGCAAGAAAATTAATATTTCCCCCCATATAATAAAATCACTCTTTTGAGGCAGAGTGCTGCTGCACTTCTTACAAAGAGCATCTCACTGATCATTTTATTAGATGCAGGAGCAAGTGGGTAAGGAAGGGGCAGAGAGGAGACTTTCTTTCATCTCTTGATTTGCTGGGAAGAGGGAAAGTTGGGGCCGGGGGTGGGGAGGTGGGGATTGGGAAAGGGAGATAAGAAAGAGCTGTCCTCTTACTGCAGTAGCTCTCTATTTAATGAAGAGGAAAACACCTGGAATTTGCAGTGAAAAGATGCCTGTGTCCATGTTCATCCTAAAGTACTGAGTGGCTGACTGTAGCTGTCTTCTGTGTTTCCCCAGGGCAATAAAAGACAGCAAGTTTCCTTCTAGCTGCCTGCATTGACTGGCAAGGCACAGGAAAGGTGGGAGCACAGAGGAGAGGAGAGGCGTTTTCCTTGTACCTCCCCAGCCCCGCTCATAGCATTGCAGGAGCCGAGGGAATTGGGCTCTTTCTGCCCGCTTCAGCAGGCTTTGTGGCAGGGCCTACAAAAACACCTCAGAACATCATATCCTAATTGTCTTGGGGCTTATTAGGCAAATGCATAACTGAAAGTTAAAAATAAAGGGGAGAGAAAAAAAAAAGAAAAAATGTTTCTATGTTTCTCTTCCTCCCTACTGTTTCTCTTCCCACTCTCAAATTTCTGAACTTGAGATATTTTTCTTTTACCTTATGTTGTAAATTATGACAGACAACACTATTTAAGAACATGAGGAAAATAAATTCAAAAGAAAAGATCACCCTAATGTCAAAACTTGCTGATAAAAGAGCATTTTAAAAATCAGGTTTTTTCATGTATATGTATTAGCACACCAAGGAAATGACAGATATTAGTTGATGATAAATGTATATGAACATATAAATGTATGTGGCTGGGTAGCCATGGAGTCACATCTGAAGGGATTGCTCACCACTAAAATGGAAAAAAGACTGGAAATTGTTCTGTTGATCTCACATAAATAAAAGCCATGTAACTGAAAGCTGTCCATGGTTATTCTGAATGTATATTTCTTAATTTTTCCATTTCATGTTTTCCGTAACAGTAATCAGCATCCAGAAGGGTTTTAAGTTGGGAAAATTATTCTGTAGATAAAGGGGGCTTCAGTAATTCTTGTTACACCTAAACAAATTCTAAATATGCCCCGTGAAGACAAGATAAATAGTCTTGATGCCCTCAATTACAAGGGAATGGTTTCAGCAATGGCTGTGAAAAAGTCAGAGGATTTGGTCTACATGGTGGGCAGGTGTAACCTCAGATATATGCAATTTGTACACATTCCCTGAATAACAAGAAGTATTGCTATTTACAGTGTCTTCTGCTAAGTTTGTTTATATTGTTTATTTACAAAGTGATTGTTACAAAATGAAGAGTGCAAGTCTGCAGTCACTCTTCTCCTCCTCTCAGGGTCCTCTCAGTCTGTGGATCAGACCGGTGGGCAGAAACAAATCCTCAAGGTGAGAGTGTGCAGACCACAGACTCCGCCACCCTCCTTGATATTGCACCTATTCTTCCACCAAAGCAATTACCCCATGATGTAGCCAGTGCCCAGAAAAATCTTCCTGCCACAAATACTGAAAGACCTACCACAAAAATTGATCTGACCCAGGTATATCTTTCCCTTAATTCAATAGTTTCAATATTTGTGACCCACAATATAGCTGCACAGATTGAGAACATGTCAAGGGCAAAAAGGCTTTTTTGGAAGAAGGCAAAGGAGCAATAAGTTAATAAGTCAAAGTGACAGTAGATGCCATTTCTCTGCTCCCATGAGGACAGGACTGTTCTCTAACCTTCTGCTCCTCATCTGTTGGCAGGCTTTGTTGGTAGCAGACTCCTAGAATCATAGAATAGTTAGACTGCATAAACTCAGTCCCGGTGTTCCTCATATGCACCTGGATGAGGTGGCAATTAACATGGGGCTGCTGCTGCCCGTATTTACTGCAAAAGCTGTGTAATTGATTTCTACCTGACATCAGAATCTTAACTGGTTGTTCATGTTATCTCTGAAGCCTTTGTGTGGGCTGCGTCAATATAGGTATTAGACTTTTCAAAGTGATGCCTTTTCCTGCTTAACTGTGTATTTTCCTCTGGGATACCTNAATGTTCAATTTATTCAAATTCTCTTTAACTCAGTTGCTGAAGGGTGAGATGGTTGGCTCTTGCAACCCCTGCAAAACCTGCAGATATACAAGATGAGGCTCGACGAGGCCCTGGGCAACCTGGTCTAGTTGGGGGTGTCCCTGCTTACTGCAGGGAGGTTGGACTAGATGACCCTAGAGGTCCCTTCAGACCCGGACCATCCTATGATTCTATGAAAATCTGGGACTTGAGGCCATGCCCCTTATTTTAAACACTCATTGAAGGTGGCTGGTTGTGCAAGTAGTTCTGAATTTTGTGGAAGCCTTGCATGTTTTTGCAGGCTGCAAGCACAATGTGATTACAAAGCTGGATCAGTCTTTGAAATAAAGTTGACTTGAGTCACCTATGATTCTGTCTGCCTCACAAAATGTCAAGAAGATCAAAAGATTAATGCACTGGGTGCCCCACATCTGCACAACAGGCATTTCAGAGGTTTTTCTGTGGCCTAGGGATAGCTTGGGTGTTATTGGCCTCTCAAGCACATTGCTACTCTTAACCAGTCATGCAAACATAGACAGACCCTGCCCTGACCCCATGTCATACTGGGGCGGATACAAGTCATCTACGGTGCCTTTATACCCAGTGCCCAGTGCTGGGATACATCGTGGGTAAAGAGATGGTGCCACTTTTTGGTACGGGTGTTGTCTTCATCCTGGTGTTCCTATCTGCTGTCAGCTCCTTCCTTGAGCCAACCTGGTGGGCCTCTGCTTCTCATCAGAGGACGCTTCTTTCCATGAACTTTGGTTCTGCTCTCAAAGAAATGTTAACAAATAGCCAGGAATGTGCATATTTTTAAGGTTATAAAGTAATGAAATTAATAAAAAATGGCATCTGTAGCGTACATGCAAGTGCTTCTTCCACCTCCCCACAGGATCCCTGTGTGATTGCCAGTCACTTACACAGATGCAAAGTAAGACATGCTGTCAGGTTACTCCATTAGTTTTAGAAGTGATTTCCCATTTTAACTAATTGTAATTCTATGCTATTCATCCTATTTGCTGGTTAATACATATTATTTTTTTTAGTGCCAGTTTCCCCATGACATTTTGAAGAAGCTCCTTGTAAACTCCTGCAAGGGACCATCATCTTCCTCGTCTCTCACTTACCTCCTCTTCTCCATAATGTCCATAAAAGCCCAGCAATGCTCAGTCTGCTGATTTGCTCCTGCTCTGCTGAAAAACAGTACTGAACAAGATGACAACAGATCTCAGTCTTTCTATGTATGAAAGTTGGTGGTATCTGAAAACTGGATAGGCAAAATTTTTGTTATTCCATCTTCCATAAAAACAATTAAAAATAAATAATCATGACTTTCTTGCACAGGAAACATATTTGATTTTAAGAATGAGGTGCTGTTGGAGATAGAGGTGTCCCAGAAAACTTGACACTGAAGCAAAGTGACAAATTGTAAAGGAGTAAGCCACGTGGTTTCAGTGAAAAGCACATAGCAGTGCCAAAAGGCCTAAAAATGAGCTGAGTTTTGCTGAGACAAACACAACTTCATGGAAACTGGAAAATTTGTCTGAAAATTTATGCATGGAAAATGCTGTATTTACCTTTAAAAGTGAATGACCCGGAAAATCTGGCTTGGTAGTTTTTGGATTGTTGGATCTATAAATAATTAAAATTATGAAAAAGCACGAAAGATCACAATAGACTCTAATTAGCACAGTTTCTTCAAAGGAAAATGGTGAGTCTCTAGTCTCCTAGAAAGCACTAATAAATTAATAGGGGATAAAAGTTATTTGGACTTTCAATAGGGTTCAGTATAGTCCACCAAGAGAAGCCACAAAAGAAAGGAAGTGGCCAAGTACACAGGAAAAGCTCTCCTGCTTCAGAAATTGGCTAAAGGACAGAAAAGAAGAAGAATAGGCTGTAAATTGCTGAAATGGCAAAGGTTAATAGTGGGAACTTTTGAATGCATTTTTAATAGAACAGTTTTCTGCTTAAAAAAAAAAAAAATCAGCAAATTTATTTAAATCATATTGTCTCATAGGAACATGTTAATTTCAATGAAATTTGCTATGGAAAAGGTCAAAATGAGTCACTTGAACTTTACAGTTTTAATTATGTCGCAACGTTTCATTACAACTAGAATTTCATTTCATGACATGAACATTTAATGTTACTATTTTACTTACATTTGCAATTTGCTATAAAAGTCAAATTGCTAAAGCAAAAATATTTGGGCAAGGTTGAAATTAAACACATCAAAACTACAGAGTGTAGAATATCTCAATTGTGTTAAATATTTTTATTTCCGAGAACTTCTTTTCTGCATGAAATTGATTTTTTTTTCTGGACAAGAATTTCAAATGGAAAAAGAAGCATGCTTTCAAACTACTGACATTTTCTTTAGGGTAGTGCTTTGTTTCTTTTAATAATAAAAAACCACGGACCAGCTCCCACTCTAGAATTAGCATTCCCTAACCTATTTGTTAAAATCAAAAAAAGAAGCTGGGAGGTGAGTTAGAGCTCTGGCAATAAGCCCTATGTTAATGTTAGTCAAATACTGAAAAGATTAAGAGCAAATTCCCATGCTGAGACAAGCAAGATGAACACGGGGCAGCAGTTCGGCTGGTGAGGCTCAGTGCTGGATGGTGTCTGAGCTGCAGGGGGGGAAGGGTCTGTCCTACACATACATTATTTTTCAGATGCTAAGGGCATGTCTATAGGGCACATCTGCAATGAGTTTAGTGATTAAGTACCCAACAGAGCTTATTTGTTGTGCTTACAAATAGTGCTGTGTGGAGATATCAGTAATTAAGTGCAGATATTCAGAAAATAGACCCAGAGAATAATTTTCCAAAGTCTTTAAAAGTCACCTGGGAGTCATCGTTGTGGACAAATGGATGAAGACCTTAGCTTAGCAACAGCAACAGTCAGCAACCCTGCCAGGGCATAAGGATCCATCATGAATAGCTTCAGGAATAACACACAAGAGACCACAATGCAATTCTATAAATCAAGCATGCTCTCACCTGGAGGGCTGTGTTCAGTCCTCAGTGCTCTGTCCCACAGATGTGACAGAAATGGTAAAAACTCAGGGACAACTTCAGAGACAAAAAAGGTTTAGGAGGATGGAAAAGCTCTTATGCTGGGAAGTGTGGAAAAGACCAGCAGCATTCATGTATGTGTCTTGTCCTGCAAGGAGCAACCCAAGGCTGATAGGCTGCCCCAGCTTTATCCCAAGTGTGAGCATGGGCGCTGCAGTAGGTGTGACCATGAACCTGTGCAAAGAACAAGTGTGGCTTCAGCCTTGGCAAACAGCTCCACTAGAACTTCCCAGTGCAGGCTGATCCTGGAGGCAGAGCAACGAAGTGAAAGGGACACATGTATGTTAAACAATAAATGGTACAGAAAAGGTCCATGAAGGATTAATAAAGCCATATTTAATTAAGCTAAAGGTGTCATCTTAAAAATAAAATATTTTCTTTTTTGCACAGCACATGAGCCAAATTACAGAACTTGTTGCCACCATGCAGAACTGAGGCAGCTTTAGCAGAATTATGAGCAGAGATAGAGAGCAGGAATATCCAGTGGTATAATGGTAGATAGTTTCCAGTAATGCTCTGTAGGCATAAGTAGTCTTGCATTCAGGTACATAATGGGGGTTGGACAGAAAAATTAAGTTAATAATCTTGAAGACAGAATTTTGGTTTCTCTATAGTGCTGAAAGACTTTGGACTTGGTGGAATTATGGAAATTGGGATCCCCAATTTAGGGAACGCTCTTGAGAGAATAATATCAAAAAAATTCTGCAAGTAGACTTTATGCTATATAATAAAGTCAGGTTTTTTTATATTTGAACCCAGTAACTGTTTTCTGTATGGGTAAGAATAAAGACCAATAGATTACCCCTGAAACTGGTTTGAATGATGCAAATATTTGGTAGGGAAAGTTTTATCCCATCCACAAGTTTGGTGGATGAGCTTGTTACAGCTGTAGATTTTTCACATTAAGAGCAAGAAGAGCTCCTAAAATGTGAGGGAATTGTGTTCTACTATGGCTGATAGGTCAGGAGCAGGCAGCAACCCATGGAAACCTGGGCCTTTCTGGATGACTCTGGGGTGTGAGAAGATGCCATGACCCATTCCCAGCCTATGCCTGGCAGGATGTGGGGCTGCTTTCCTCCTGGTGGCTCGTTATATAACTTTTTAGGGTGTCTTCCAGACAAGCTTTTTGTCTATCCCTGTTAGGGATACCATTGCTTTTTTTCCATAAGCCGATCTTTTAAAAAACTCTTTTGTATGACTTGAAACAACCATCAAACCCACAGTGGTTTTATGCAACTAAACCAACTAACTCAAAGCCAAATTGAAAGGAACTGTGGCAAAATAACACTCATAGGCAGCTGAGAGGCTCCATGCCTGGTTCGGTGATGTAGCTTTTAGATTCATCTTTGATCTAATGCCTTGGTATCTCTACCTGCTTCTAAAAAATGCCCTTCTGCTTTGCGAATATCTTTTTAGCTAGTTGAAAGTGTTCCTGTGTTTGTTTAATTGAAATGAGCTGGTTTGCAAATGACTGTGCATGGCTTGTGCAAATTTAGACTCTGCTTTCTGGTCTACAGATGTCCCAAACCACTGCTTACCCATTTCAGTTTTTCCTTATGGATTAGAAAAACTCCACAGACTCTTGCTATGAAAAAAAAAAAAACTTAAAAAAAAAAAAACCAACCAAACTTAAAAAAAAAAATTACATAATTTCTTCTGTACTGCTGGATACAGAAACTTTTTGGAGCATATAGTAGATATCCATGTGATTTAAGTGAAGTTGCGTATTTTTAACACAATATGAAATCTATCTGAATATAAATACATTTTGTGTGGCATTCTGTGGTACCATCTTGAAAATATTGTAATAATTAGCAGGGAGGCAAAATAGAATACCTCTTAATTCTGTGCTGCTATCCTCCCATTCCTCAGTACCACAGATGAAATAGAATGGGTCACATCTGCAGTATTATGTAGGGGTTTGTTTGATATACAGTACTGCATTATACACATATTCAAAACTGTAATAACACTAAAGCGTGAAATAGCTTACTCCTGAAAATATTCATGGCAGGATGTAGATGCAGCTTCTTGCTCCTGAGCCAGCATATACGTCTGGATCAATGACCAGAACTGGCAGGGGTCTGCTGGAAGGAATCCATTACCAGGGTCTGCCACGCTGCAGTTTTCTGCAAAGAAGCTGAACAGTGGGATAGGAAGAATCAAAATACGTATACAATAAATCACCAGCAAAATTTTTTTATGCTCAGTTTCTATAACATTTTCCCTCTGTTGTCACCTATTGCATTTGACTTTTTTATACAGCAAAAAAATGATAAAGAAAATGTTTTGCTGGAACCTAGGCCTTTTCCATTGTGCCACTGTCCTTGGAATCAATTTCTTTATTCTTAGCCTGACCTTGGTATCCATTTTCCTCAGTATTCAATTCAGCTGTAAAATCTTGAACTTCTTTAGACCTTGCCCCATCCCCTAGATACCCAGTGCAAGGGACATTTGTACCAGGAAACTGTAGACTGAAAGCCTCTTGCAAAGAAAAATCCTAGCTAGATAAACAGACCTGAATGCACTCAATCTAACATGCACCTCATTTACACAAAACACCATCAGCCCGATCCTGTTTGCTCAGAGTACAGCAGAGGCAACTTAGCTTGCATGCCTGAATAGGGTGCTTTAGATAATACCCTGTGTCTTCAGACATGCAAGAAATATTGCCATAATATTTAAGGAAAAATATGTTGTATTTAATCCATCACCAGTGGGTTCACAGAGCGTAAGGATTGTATTCCTTTTTTTCCACATTCTTACATTGCTGCCTGCATTAATATTAGGCTGGCATTGAAGTGAAAATGAAGCACCAATTTCATCATACAATCTAGGGAAGACAAGAGACAAATAAAACGGAAAAGAAACCATTTTACCAGCCGAAGAAATAAAAGCCATGAATAATCTGCATTGCAGAAGCTCTTGCTGTCTCTCTGAGCTCCATGCAAGTCCCACTGGGGAGAAGCCATCGCCGAGAAGCAGCTTACTACACCTCAGGGCACTGGTCATTGGCAGAAGAGAATGAGGAGGGCTAGAGTGGGCTGCTGAGGGGCAGGCCTCTATTCAGGGTTGCACAGCAAATGCATGGCCACAGGCAGAACAGCCACAGCCCATGAGCAGGACATCAACCTCCTTTGCCCAAGGGTCCTCACCCTGCAGATGGGGTGGCTCCCAGTACAGCCTTGCATATCAGTTGTTGAACAAAATGATAAAAAACCAACCAGTCATGGAACAAGTCCAGGGAATGTGCTGGTTGTCCCTTGTTGGCTCTGCCGTGTCACCACAGAGACCCTGGCTGCCAATTTGCCAGGAAATGCCTTAAGAAGTCTAGACCCAACAGAAGCCATCTAAAAAGGCTATGAGACTGTGTTCAGAGCAGTTGTTGGTTTACAGAGGACACAGCATGTTGACCAGCATGGGATGCTCTGCCCCCACGATAGCCTTCAGATTTCCTCCTGGGCAGCTTTCTGTTGGGGTGCATCCCATGAGTGAGGAGCAGATGCAGAATGCGCCTGTGGCCCCTGTATGGAAAGATGTTGAAAATGAGCAAGTGAGGTCTAGTTGTATTTGTAGGGTTGGAAAAGTTTCTTCTGCATGTGTTTGGGTCTTACCAATAACAGCAGCTGCTCTTGTCCTGGGATGCCTCCTTTTCTCCACAGCTCCAAGTCAGGGCTGGCAGGCCTCCAGCAACATGGATATGGCTTTCCTGGTGTCAGAGCAACTGTGGAGGGAAAAAATGAGGAGCAAGCCTGTAGAATTAGAATTACTAACTGTATTAGCATGAGACTTTGAAATAAAAGAAATATGTCTGGTGTGACAGCGAGAGCAATTGTACTGGTGATGTAGAGAAGCCCCATGCCTGGCCAGGGCTTGTGAACATCAGGACTGCAGGATGTTTTATTCTCATTACCACAGCCAAGCAAACCATTAATAAACTCATTATGCTTTAGTTAGTGACTAAGACAAACTGTAGCAGGGATCCTTTAACAGATAAGCTACACTTATGCTGTGTGGTACCAACGGTGCTGCTGAGGCAGCTCTGGCCCCTCATGGGTTGCTCTGTGCCCTGGGGATAGGTTTACTCTGTGGTTTTGGGGGCCAGGGATGGGGGACTGGGATCACCTCGGAGCTGACAGGCTGCTCTTTGCCCACCATGGCGGCCTATATCTCACTGCTGCCCCTGTTAGAAGAGTGAATTAATAACTGGGAAATGAGAGAGAAATGGGTTCCAGAGGGGTCTTGGCATTTGAATGTCACCATGAGCATGCGGCACAGGAGAGTAAAGGTTTCTTTCTGTCCCTGTGTTTACCACTGTCTGCGCACTGACTTGTTTCCTGACATATGAGCCATGACATGAAAAGAATTCAGGCTCCAGCAAATTTTGCATCACACTTCAATGTGGCCTCTGGGATTGAATAAGGGCAAATCTATTACACTGTTGCCATGGCGACCCTGGCACTACCGAGATGAGGAGCGCTAATGCCGGCAGCCCTGCGCAGGGCGGTGGCACTGGCAGCTTGACCAGATGTGGGGACATGCTGGGAGGAGAAACACCTGTGCACCCCACCTTGGCCCTGCCTGTCCAGTATGCCCCTCAGACCTGGTCGTGCCCAGTGGACATTACAGCAGAAGACACAAAGTCCTCTCCTGAGGTCCAGTAAAACTAATTCTTAATTTATTTTGAGGGTAATCAGGCTACTGCAGTAAAAGTGAGAAGGGTGTCCTTTGCCTCGGTTGCTACAGGCAGTCTGAATCGTGGTGTCTGGTGATCTAGGGATCAATGGTGAGCCTGTAAGGACAGCTTGTGCTTGCTTACAAGGACAATCGCAGTGACAGATTTTAATCATTAAAATGATTTTATAACAAAGAAACAAAGGAAGCTGATCTTTCTTTTCTTCTCCTCCTTCTCATGAGCCAACTCTGCTTTGCAGATATCAATTCCTCTTCTCGGGTGGATTTTATTTTCTAAAATCAACATGATTGTTTAGTTTTGGTAAATTCTATTTTAGCCTTTTTGCCTTTGTCTTTTTCTCTTTTGAAAGGTCAGCAGTGGAAGTTCCTGTTTCCCCTCTTTGGTGAAGCAATGACGGTACAGTTTGTCATGAGCTGCAAACATGACAATAGTTTGATTCAAAGCATCTCAGCTTCAGCATACAGTAACTAAGCTCAGGATTGAAAAGCACTAACAATGTGAGACTAAAACCTGCCTCCAACACTTGATAAGATTATTATTATAGAGTGCAAAAATCTTTTGCTTTCTTTTCTGTTGCTTTGCAGACCTCATAAGGCCTCGCTCAGATTTCTGCATAGTTAATTTGTCAGTTTATAAATTACCACATTACGTTAACGCTGAATGCTTCAAAACACAAATATATGCACAGAGGGCTTGAATATTTGAAGTGTTTTAGTACTATGGGGAAATAATTTTGTTGTCAAGCTGTGGCAGATATAGAAGTGCTAGGGGATACATGACCATTTCATCAGGACGGTGTCGATGATGGCCTATGAACATCCAAGGGGGGAAATCATCTTTTATCACTATTGTGTACCATGCAGGTCCAGATGGAGGATAAAACATGCATGAGTTGCCCGCAGCTCTGAAAATAATTATACTCATTTGCCAGAAATGTAGAAAGTGCATCCAACCAAGTTACCACCCATCATAGTGACACTCCGTTTGCATACTGATGAAGTTTAAAGCCAGAGACAATGGTGTTGGTATCAATAGCGGAGGGGGCTGGGAATCACCAGTGGTGTAGGATTAATAGCGCCATCATTTTATATTATGCAGCATTTCACTTATGCTGCGTATCAAAAAACTCCTGGTGCTGATGCTCACCTAGCTGTTTACATGATTGGTCAGGTTTGAGACTCCAAACATGACAAGAGATTCTGGGGAGTGAAGAACGAAGGCAATTATATTCACCCCCAGTGAAGGGCTTCTCAGCAATTGTGTGCGATGTACTATGAACGTATGCACAGATCTATGCGTGTGTGTGTGTGCATGGCAAGGGAGTCACACATGCTACGCACACTTGCAGTCTCTTCCTCTCCAGCAGACTGCACTGGTATACGAGCAAAAGATAATATGCACACGCTAAGCTCTGGTGCCACTGCAGAGTAATTGATGAATGGTTTTTTAAAGTGTAGAATGAGAATGAATACAAGTAGGACCCAGGAGAACAATTCTTTATATTGCAATCAGCACTGCTTATACGTAGCTGGTTTAATAGTAGAAATCAGCAATAAAGAATACAGACTTTGTTATTTAATCCTTACCAACTGAAAAAGAAAATGGTTTTGGAATACTTCTACCATGATTAGACATATATTTTGAAACTGAGTTATTTTGGGGCATTATCCAGTTTTAAACCACCATCAAGTAAAATAACCAATCAAGATTATCATACAGTGAGATGATTTCTATAACTTATTTAAATAATTAATTTGAGTTATATATACATACATAGACACTCTAATGTATGCATAATATGCTTATATGCCATTTTGGCTATTTTAATAGCCCTTGCGTTCCTTAAAAGATTTGTGGTACAGTACTGTCTCAATATGCTTTGTCTTATGTGCTTGTTATCACATTTCCGGTGAAAGTATGCCTTCAAAATCAAATAAAATAAACCCTGAAGTAGTCATTTTACTAAGTGATTTATATCGGATCTTTTTCTGTTCTAATGAAGAACCTCAGGTACAGCTGCAAATATGTTGGCAAATATTAAGAAAAGAATGTTAATGTAGCACATACCCAAGTGTAGGCAGACAAACAACTTGCTTATCTACAAAATGACTTCTGTACAGTATACTGCAAGCTGGAGGACACATCTGATATAAATGGGTAAAGTAGCTGTGTGTTTAGGCTTCCAATTCTATTTTAGTTCTGGTAAACCTGTGTGTAATCACTGCAATGACATAAGGACCCAAGATGATCTCTGATGTAATTCCATAGATCATTTATGTGACACCAGCAATGAATCAGGCCCGTGTGTTTTATTGTTTGATAGAATCTCAACTCTTTGATACTTTAGGCTTTCAAAGCTTTAAAAATATCTTCAGAAGAAAAGTGGATCACAGAGTAATGAAAGTGCTTGCTCAAGACTACCAGATTGATCTGGATCTAAGCATATCACTAGGCAAAATTAATTCTCGTCTTGTGTAAACAAAAAAAGAGGAGAGAAGCTATGGACTTTGCAGTCTCACTGCTTGTGGGCCCATTTCCTTTTCTTGGTGACACATTTCATGATGTAATAAAGCAGTCTTTGTAAAGTCTGGATGTCATCAAAGGCTGCAGTGAGCATATGTCAATGCTGCCATTAGTGTACACTGTCTTATTAACATACACTGTATGCCAGTTATAGGGAAACATCTGGCATTCAGCTGCATAATGAATCAGAAGAAATATCTTGCAGTTATTTGGCCAGCAAAAACCAAAGATAGTGATTTGAATAAGAAAAATTCTAGGAACTGATCAGACCTGTTGAGTAAATTTCAAAGCCAAAAGGATTTAAAAAATGCTTGTTTCAAATAAGGCTAGCATAAAGCAATTAAAATTTCATTACAAAGAGATGTTTCTACCAGAAAGGCCAAACAAGGTCATGAGATTATTTTCAGACCTCATTTGACAACATAATCTAACATCTAAAAAAATAAATAAAAGAACAACGCAAACCCTGCAACAACAACAAGTTTAAATCACCTCAAACGTAAAACTTGACTTTACACAGTATTTCTTCAGCCGTAATAAAGGAGGTACTTGGATGAGTAACTAAGCAGAAGGGTAGCAGACGTAGTTGAAGCCAAGTTTCGTAAGGGGACCTTCTGAAGCACAGAGGGTGCGCATGTCTTGTCCTTGGAGCTTTCTGTCTAGCCTCAGAGGCCTGGCTCTCGTGGGACCTTGCCTGTCGTCAGCTTGCTCCTAATCTCCATTACTTGAGAAAAGCCACCATGGAGTTGGCAAAAGGGAAAGCTCAGCTACCATCTGACTGGCTGGGGTATTTCCCCGTGAGATGCAGGGGGCTTTGAAATGTACTGGTGGGATCAGCTCCTGCATCATGCACTGAGCCAAATGAAGCAGAAGTCTGTAGATGCCCTGATTCTGGCCAGTTACAGAACAACACCTGCCACTACTTATGAAATGAACCTTGGTAAAGTTCCCGAGTGTCAAAAGGGAGCAGTTAAAAGCAACATCAGGAAATTGCTGGATGCGGCACGGAGGTGGTTTAAGCAGGACTTTCTTCTGTCTCTGCAAGCTGTAACCACCAACAAGAGGGCAGATCATCAGAAAGCAGCTTTATTTCTGGCAATCAGTGGTTCTCAGAGTCTTGATGTTTTTAATAGTTTTCAGTTAATGCATGCAGAGAGGGCTAATTGTGAAACTGTCATCCATAAATTTGAGGAGCCCTGCACACTGCATAAATGCATTGGCTTTCATAAGACTCTTCAGCATATGGTTTATATGTTTTTAAATACAGAAAAGAGAAAAAAGGTGAGTAAACAGAAGTATTCTGAATGACCAAGCCCTGAGGGTACAAAGTCACTGGTGGGCTGGAGGAGTTAACCTTGCCCCCAGTTAAGGATGAGGTTCTTGTGCCAGGCAATGGGGAACAACCAGAGGACCTAGAAATAACTTTTGACGAGACAGTCAGAATTTGCCAGGCAAATGTAGTCAGCTGCTTCCACCTGAATTTGAGGGAAAGCAGTGAGTGCTGTAAACAGGGAGTGATGGGGGTTCTAAAATGGCATGAAAATAGAGAAGTGAAATAAAAACCTAAAAGTCACCCTAGCAATAAGATATTTCAGAAAAAAAAAAATGTCTACAAAAAGCAGAGCACCTCTGGGCCTTGGAAACTCTACTCTTCTAGCTCTACTACTCCCTCAAAACCCTCACCTCACTTGGGCCAGCAGCCTATATAACATTTTGGGAAGAGAAAAGAATATATATGTAGTTACATATTTCTATGTAGAAAGCAGAAAAGAACCCCATGGAACTGAGAAATCTTTGCAATTTGGAGTATTGTAGAAAACCAGACAAAACTGCAATTCTGTTTATTTTCTAGGTTCTCAGCAAAACCAAGTTGGAGCAAAGCAAAGACTCTAGTAATTGCCTTGCAAGGAGTAAAGCAGCAAGGTACTGCAGAGTCACAGGGGCACAGGGCTGCAGGAAGGAGCATTGCTCACATCAGGAGTGTTCACATTATGCTGCTTTGCTGAGACCATATTGAAATGATTGTATCTCTATTGTTTTCTTCCACACTGTTTTTATGAGGTCAGGCTGTTTGGAGCCCCTTGGTCTACATATACCTACATATATATGGGTAACTAGTTTTAAATTGGTTAACTGTTCCTAGGACTGTCCTCTAAGATTTTTGAGTGTTTTGCTTTTCTTATTTTTTTTCTTTTTTTTTTTTTTTTTCTAAATATACTTCTGGCATATAGACACTTTGTATAAAAATTCTGCAATGTCACACTAGTGACATCCCTAGTCCTACTAGTTGCTTTTCATATTGTGACTGGTACATCAGTGTGCATTTAATCTGTGTTATTTCTGTTTAGTGTTTTTGGTCCTTTATTTGCAAATTGGCATCTTCCTGGATTTTGTTTCTCTCAAAATGAAAGAACAAAAAAAATTGACAAGCCCATCTTTTCCCTCACCTGGGTTCAGCCTGTGCCAGTCCACTCAAGAGAATTTGTGGCTCCAGCAGTACGTCCTGTTTCTGCTGGGGTGGTGGTGTACACCAGCAGGGACATTATGGATGCTGTGTCCCACTGGTGGGCCCCTCAGTGCACTGGTGATCCTGCCCCACTGCCCTGGATCTTAAACCCATTTGGGCCCTGTTTAATTCCTTTGTAGATAGGGCTGTCTTATTTTCTCATGTCATATCAGCTTTTCAAATCACAAATAAAGAGAATCATTAAAAGATTCATCAAAATGCCATCAGACAGCACAGGATTGGGTGATCTTTTGCTCTGGGGGTTCTTTATTAAATTGGGCAGCTGTCATCTGGTGTATGTAAGAACAAATCTTTGCCTGGAGGAGTTAACACAGAGACCAGACAAAGGTGTAAGGGGAAACAAAGATGTGAGATGTTGCCTAAAGTGGCATATTTTGTTAGTGACTGACCTAAGATATGAGTCCAGATTTCCTGCTGCTCAGTCTCCATATTGCTACTGAGACTTTTGCCTTTTGTATTCATATAGCACTGCTTGAGTCAGACCCAGGGAACTACTGAGGAGACATTCCCTCCATGCCAGTTAAACTGCCAGTTTGTCCCCAATGTGATTGCACTGATCTGAATGAAACTTCAAATACAACAGAACAGCTTGGTGGGAACTTGGCTGGTTGTTTTATGGATGGTGTTTTATTTGCCATAAGTTTATATTTGGATCATACCTTTTGCTGTTTCTAGGTATGGCAGTATTAACCCACACACGCTTAGAGGCTACCCTAGATGCTGATACCACCTGTTCCTAGCTCTGCACAACCACAGAGTGAGAAGACACTGCTTACCCAACAAAGCCTAGTATATAACAGGATACAGATGGTGCATAAGGACAGGCAGGAAAGGAAACATGGTGGAGCCACTACCGAGGGCAGACTAAGCCGTGATTTGGACTGGAGAGGCCAGAGGACTATGAAGTATCATGGTCCCAGCTGTCTCACAGGAGATGGGCAGGCATGGAGCCAAAGGAAGCATCAGCAGGAAGGTTTCAACTCTGGGATCTCCCTTGTACCTTTACAATGGGCCAGCTGGTGTGGCTTTTCGCAGACATTCACAGTGTAACCTTCATCAAGAACAAGTCACACAAAAGGAGAGAAGGGAGGTGAGACTCTAAGGAGAAAAATGGATATTTAATGTGAGCTTCTTCTCAGCAGCACCAGGAGCAGAACGACAGGAGATACCTGACTATTTGCTCTAAAATAAAAAAAGAGATGATTGCAGCAGGCAGGTCTGGCAGAGACAAGTTCAACACAACCACCTTTGTACAGGAGACAGGGAAAGAGAGGGAGGTTTGATACGATGGAGAAATGTCAAGCAGTGTGTGCACGCAGTGCTCCTGCAAGGTATTACCTTGACTGTATGATGCATGCCAGAAGAAACCCCAGTGGCATCTCTGCTCTCCACACCAAGGCTGGGATCTCAGTGAGATCTAAACACACCAGGTCTTTGAGGGGCATTGGCTGGCTAATACAGTCTGGAAAAGAACAACCAGCTTTAATAGTCTGCATCCAAGACCGCTGAAAATCTCTGATCATGGGAGTGCTCAAAAGGCTGGGTATTCTTACCTAAGAAAGGAGACTAAGAAGGGACAATATATATATATATGACTATATGAGTGAGTGACTGGTTTGCTGAAGGGAAATGAGAGCACCTGTGCTCTCTGCAGCCTCCAGGGAGAAAAAAAAAAGAGAGATTCAGCTAGTGTAAAGGTGGAAACGGGAATAATAAGACTTCTGAGGACAGTACTTTTTAAAAGGAACAGTATTTGCATGGATATCAAGAATTTCCTTGGGTAACAGAGTTATCTAAATTAGCAGCAGCACATAGCTTGGAAGGGAAATCTAATCCAATAGAAATGTGCTTATAGTGACACCTTTGTAAACACCACCACATTGGAGGATAAGTGAAATGAACTTCTGCTCAACCATGCATGGCATCCCCAGGTTCCCAGGGTCACAGGACTTTTTTGACTGTGCCTTTTGAACTCTTGGTCTTATTGGTTTCCACATTTCATTGACTTCCCATAGGCCACTGCTACCCTCTATGGGGAATTTTTGTCATCCCTTCCAAGTGTTAGAGCTGGTAAAGTGTCACATTTTTTAGTTATTTTTAACATGGAGACTCTTTCATCTTTCTTTTGACTGGCTTCTATGGAGAAGCCCTCCACTGAACTAGCTACTGCAGTGTCTGATCCCAATTGCAGTAAATTTTTTCACGGTATAAAAGAAACGTGAAAAAAAAATCAATAGTAGCAACAACAATCACAACCCCAAACCAAAGTCTGAAAATAAAAACAAGCAGTAATTTTAACACTAAATGGTTTAAGTGCATTTAAGGTGTCTGATAAATGGTTATACATCTGGATTGTATGACCACTACTGAAGAAGTCACATGGGTTTTAAATCACAGCTTATGTTCAGAGGGCAGTAGATGACTGGAGATCAATAAGGGTAAGGAAATCTTTAGAATGACATTTTGGAATGATGTCCATTAGTAGGAAATAGCAATTAAACCAATTTTGAAGAATGAAAAGTTTGTCAAGGTATATATGTTTACATTTGCAATACAGTGTATGAGGCTGGATAGAATACAATAGTTTTATCTCAACAGTATATATAGGTATGCAATTCCTACATTCATTTGTGAAGATGTCTTTGAAATGTATTCATTGAAGCTAATTATAGAGGTCTAATACTTCTCTCCATGAAATACTATAAAATTAATGGCCCTTCATTTTGCCTCCAATGCAAATGCTCATGTCATCTCCAACTGCATACAGCTCCTGCTCTCATATGCTGAATATGACTAGTTTTTCTTAAACAGAATTAGAGCACGTGATTCTATGAGGTTAGGCAAGAGCAATGTCTCCTGGTAGTATTCCAAAGCTGTTGTTACGTACTATTCTTAACAAACAGGATTTCAGAAAGGCACATTGCAAAAATGTTAGACAAGTGAGCTCTGGAGGTTGTGGTATTTGGAGAACATGGACAAAAGCAACAATGGCAACTCATAACTCTCCAGTATCTTCATGTGAGATTAGCAAGACATCACAACAAATATTTGCAAGAAGAGAAAGATACAGTTACTTCAGGAAAAATATAACAGGCAGTTTGAATATTTCCATAGAGCTCCATCCAGCTCCAAGTGAAGTGAATGGTTTGAACAATTTTAATGGGTGCCAGAAAAAGCCTANACCTAACAGGCATCACATAATTTTCTAAAAGTTAGACATTATAACTCAAATAAGCACAAAGATGTGCATGCTCACAGCATATATTCATTTTCCTCGATTTTGGTTGTCAATCAACTGCTTGTGTATAAGGGTGACAGAGCAGACATCTACCATTCAAGAGTGAAAACCAGACATAATTTTTAACTTGTGTTTCTAGCTGTCAGATCTTCTGCTTGCAAACATGGCAGACAAATGCTGCAGCCATAAAAAAAATTTGTGATTGAATGATTTTAAGATATATCCTCTGTAGGAGTGAAATCAGAGTAACTATCCGCTTCCTTTAGTTAGAAGGGATATTGATGGAAAAAATATTGCTCCAGAGGTGCCTAGAGGGACACAAAGTGAAGAAAAATAGAGTTAAAATAATAAAAAGAATACATTTTAAACTTAAAAATATGTTGTTGTTTTCTTACTCATTATTCTATCATGGATCTTTTACTAGACAACAGATATGATAACCTGGGAAAGGTGGTGTGCAAGAGTGGGGAGGACCTAGTTCCACAGTTTGGAGCTGCGCCCAGGTACAGCCAAGAGCATGGGTTTCAGATCAGCAGGAATGGACCTGGTGTTAAGGCAGTGGCTGGGGTGGTTGGGGCATTTGGCTGGCCAAGGAGGACTAGGACACCATCTTTTGCTCTCCAGAATGGGAATAAAGCCTACATTAGTCTTCTACTGAGGTGTTACGAAACAACTCCTGACCACCTCAATCGGAGTATGAAAATGTGAGCGAAATATCCCAGGAAGTATATAAACTTTTCTGCCATGTTGTGGCTAATAGGTTTAATAGCTACTGTCAACAGTGTTTTCACTCAGTTAAAAGTACAGTGAGGCAAACGTGGACTGCAAAATCAATTTTGATCAGCCTGTGCCAGTTGCCCCAGCAAGGTTTGTGTTCAGCTGCCACCCTCAGAAATTCAGTGTACCTTCCTAATGTGAAGCGAACAAAAAGGTCTTTGGTTATGCTCAGTGAAAGAGTCTGAGCAATTATAGGAGAAATGCAAGCACAGCAAGTTACCACAAACAAGTGTTTTGAATAAACAATGGCAATCACAAAGCTTGTTCTTTCCTTACTCAAGCAAGACAGGGGAACTTGAGAGCACCCATTTAAAACATAATAAAATTAGAGAAATTACAATACTTCTAAACCGTACTGTGCAGGTATCTCCTAACAATTTTTTGTGCCTTTGTCAAGCTGGGATGTTGAACACAAGTAGTTTGGGAACTGGATATGCCCATTTGCTGCTGACAGAGCAGTGGTTTGTGTCTGAAAAACCATGCAAGGGAAGTTTTTGTGCTGACTCCCTAGCATACCTGAAGTGTCCTGTTATTGTCAGGACCAGCTTTGAACCAGGCACTGATGACTACGCACTCATCTGAAGCACTGAAAATCCAGAGGAAAAGCTCCTATCATAGCTCCACAGACATACTTCTTGTGGAGTGTAGGCATCTAGCTGGAAGTACCCAGCAGCTGCACATTACTGAGGACAGAGGACATCTTCAGTGAGGATAGTTTAAATCTCATCCCTCAGTGCTATCTCTGTGACACGTTCCACAGGCAATCAAATTAATTTTGTCTTTTTCCTTATTTTCAGGGAAAGATGCTACAACTTCCACTTGCACACAGTCATTTCAGACACT
Source organism: Jacana jacana (assembly GCA_013400555.1). Classification (NCBI taxonomy): domain Eukaryota; kingdom Metazoa; phylum Chordata; class Aves; order Charadriiformes; family Jacanidae; genus Jacana; species Jacana jacana. Next base: position 83,715 of record VZTM01009136.1, read on the forward strand.
GCTGCAGTGCCCATGTCTGAGATTTCTGGTGAATGTGCAGGGAGTGTTGCTGCTACTTCAAAACAGGCGTTGCTGCTCAGTCTGCATTCCACAGAAACTTGGACTTGAGGTCCAAGATATCCTCTCTAGAACAGTTGCAATTTTGCTTTCCTGTGTGAACAGACTGCAATCCCACTCCTAATTGATGAACTCCTGTCTTAAATATTACTCAGTATTTGTGTTTTGTCCCCATGTGTTTGTTTGGTTAGTTAAAGAACATCTGCAGCATCTGATGACTTTTGCCAATTGTTTGAATGGCTGCTAAGCTGCCTTAGAGTCAGAGTCACACATCATGTAGAGTGAGTCACTGCAGCTCTACAAGCAGCAGGCAATGGGAGGTGCTTTGCTCTACATCTCTCTACCTTGTTCCCTGGGTAGTCTTCAATTGCCTTTTTGACAGAATTAAAGGTGCATTGTCAAGCATCAACATCATCTTTTGTGTTCCTGGGTCTGTACAAGTCATCTTTGCCACTGATCCTTTATCCGCCTTCTCAGTTCTCTCAGGAAGACTTCTAGAAACTGAGTTAGGTCATTCTAACTAGTTTGTTTGGATAAGTGACACAATTCTTCCCTTGTTTTTTCCTTTCTGCTTCATAGATGTATTTTCAAATACATGTACACATGTACACACACATGAAAATCCTGCTATAAATTATGATGTTCCTAGAGCAGAAATTTAATACAGTAAATTCCTGGATAGAAAGTAAATTATCAATGATTTTTGTTTAGAATAAGAAAGTCCACTAAATCAGAAGTCCACCACAGCTGAGAGGCAATCCAAGGCTAGATACCCACTTTGCAAGCTGTTTTAATTATTATAAAGGAACAAGTCTTTGAATCTCAGCATGCCTGCTTATTTTTTTGGGGAAGAAACGTGTTTTCAGTTGGTGTGGTGTGCGCTCAGGGGGCTGAGCTTCAGTGTAATTTGCAGTTTTTAAAAACCAGAGAAGCTGAAAGCTGAACCAAAACTAATCAGGCCAGCTGATTTCATATATACCACGTGAAGCTGGGAATTTCGCCTGGTTTTTGCAGGGAACCAATGAACCACCTGTGCTCACTTAGAAAGGCTGCAGACCACCAGTGAAGGAGAAAATAATTCTGTGCAGTGTGTACCAAAACTTGGGCTCAGGAGAGAAAGAAAATGGAGGTGGAAATGCTACTGCACATGCACCATACTCCTGGTTAGACAGGACTCATGGGAATGGAGCAGGTGCTGTATCAAGGTGTTCGTTTTAATTGAAAAGGAAATCTTACAAAACTGGTGATCCTGAGAACAACGTTAACATCCTGTTGGCTGCAGGTCTAAAGCTCAGGGTCAAATATCTGTTTAGGGCACACTGTAAGGAAAGCAGTGTGGATCACTTCTGGATCTCTTTGTAGAACCTGGAACCAGAAGAGGGATATCCAAATAAAAAGAAAGGGACAAAAAATATGGTGGTGGTAGAACAAGAGAACAAAGCAAAGAATCCTTTCTAGCTTAATTTTAAAATCAACTTGGAGCTGCTGATATGTATTAACATCAGGCAAATGCATCTCTCTGGTATCTTAGTCCTTTATGGTACCCCAAAACAGTCTCTAGTAAATTGCTAGGATTCAAGTCCCAGATGGTTCTATTCTTATTTCTATTTTTATTTGACTATGCTGATGGTTATATAGATAAAAACCCACAGATTTTGAATCCTCTGTGACTGTCACAGTCATCTTGCAGCCTGTCTACTGCTTGATTGTTGCTGCATTCTACTAGAGACAAACAGGGATTCCCATGGGCTTGGAGACATTTCGTCAGTAACAACAGTAAGGTAAGTCCCTGAGTAAATCTCTGTGCAGCAGCCTGTAATGCTGCACATCGCACCCTTTGGAAGAGGAAAGATATCTTAGAATATGGGGTGGCAATGTCATATTTGTTATTGCTGGCAGGTGCTGTCTTTGGAACTGCATCCGTCCAACAACATGGTCATTTTTTTGACATAACACAGATGATTTTATTTTTCTCTTGTTCCCTATTAATTCCAGAGAAAGCTGTGAGGGAGGGAATTTCAGTCTGTAGAGCATGTCCCTATACAGCCTCATGAGAGCAAATCCATCCCCGCTCTGCATCACGGTGCTCCTGTCTGGGCAGCGGTATTGAAGCCTGGAAGAGTCACACTATCACAGGATGAGTGTCAAGTCAGGGTGGTGATGGGCTTATATCCTCCATTTCCTCCCTGAGGCTTTTGTGGAGAATTTGGCTAAAGCAAAGGGGTTATGGCTGAAGTTCCTTTCTGTAGTTGCTTTTGCTAATCCTGCATTTTGAGGGTTCAACATGTTAGAATCTGTAATAAACAAAAAAAATTTAAAAAATCACTTTCAGTGTCCCAAAGGCCTCTCACCACGAACAGTAAGCAAGCTCCAGCAGGCAAAGTGGGGCAGAAGAGCCCTGTTGGATGATGCATCAGCAACCTTAAACAGGTTCACAAGTGAAGGCCATTGTTTGGCTCCATGCTCATGTGACCCCCTGGGAGCATCCCTTAGCAGCCATCCCTCCCAGGGGTTCTTACTGAATTTATAGGAAAATTGCAGTGATTTTAACAATGGCTTATAGAGCTATTGAAATGGGTTAGCTAGGAGTGAATGAAAGCCTTTGAAACTCCTCTCTGAGAAGATCCACTTCTAGCAAAGACCTGTTTCCACTGAAAACAGGGAGACTTATCTGCCACTGAATGAAATGACAGCTGGTTTAATACAGATATGTCTACATCATTGCATCTTCTATTGCTGCTTTGTACATCCCAGTAGTGCCAAGGGACCTGTCTGACTCAAGGTGCAATCTCTTGCAAGGTTCTGGCACAGAAATGCAGATAGTGGGGCAGGAGCAGGAAGTCTCTTCTGAACAAACCTGCCCATCTCTGCTAGCAGGAAAGCTTTTGACCAAATCTGCATTCATTCACATACCTTCCAGCACTAGTAACAATCATCTCATAGAATCATAGAATGGCTAGAGTTGGAAGATCATCAAGTTCCAATCCCCCTGATATGGGCAGGGACACCTCCCACTAGCCTATATTGCTCAAACCCACATCCAGCCTAGTCCAGAACAATTCCAGTGCTCGGGAACCCACAACTTCTCTGGCAACCTGTTCCAGTGCCTCACCACCCTCAGAGGAAATAATTTCTTCCTAATATCTAATCTAAAATCTCCCCTCTTTCAGTTTACAACTATTAGCCCTCATCCTATTGCTCCACACCCTCATTAAAACAGTTCTTCTCCATTTCTCCTGTAGGCTTCCTTCAAGTACTGGAAGGCCATTATAAGGTCTCCCCAGAGACTTCTCTTCTCCAGGCTGAACAACCACAAATCTCTCAGCCAGTTTTTTACAGGGGAGGTGCTTGAGCCTTCTGATAATTTTCTTATTCTACAACTATACAGTAACCAAACTCCAAATAGGGAGTTCAAATGGGGTTAAGTTTTGAGGTGCCTTATTTGTAAAATCAAAGTATCTCCAGTATCATCTTTGTGGTAAGAAATTCCTTGGAGGAGGTGAGGTATCCCTACTGCTCATTTAATATTTCCTGTTTGGCAGTCAATCAAAGGTAACTGGAAAGGCAACTTATTTTCAACATTATTTCTTGTAATGCAGGTGTTCTTTTTCTTGTTTTTCTTAGAAAAAGCTGCAATGCTGACCTCAGGTCCCAGGTGATTCACATCTGCTTGGGTGGAAGTGTTGACCTTCTTGAAGGTAGAAAGACTTTGCAGAGGGATCTGGGCAGGATGGATCAACGGGCCAAGGCCAACGGTATGAGGTTCAATAAGGCCAAGTGCCTGGTCCCACACTTGGGTCACAACAACCCCCTGCAGCACCACAGGCTTGGAGAAGAGTGGCTGAAGAGCTGCCTGGCAGAAAAGTACCAACAACTAAAGTTGTTGGTTGACAACTGGCTGAACATGAGCCAGCCAAAAAGGCAAACAGCATCCTGGCCTGAATAAGGAACAGTGTGGTGAGTAGGACTTGGGAGATGATTGTCTCCCTCTATTGGGCACTAGTGAGGCCAAATAGACCTCAGGTCCCAGGTGCTTCACATCTCAAGTACTGTGTGCAGTTTTGGGCATCTAACAACAAAAAAGACATTGAGGTGTTGGAATGGGTCCAAAGAAGGGCAATGAAGCTGGTGAGGGGTCTGGAGAATAAGTCTTATGAGGAGAGGCTGAGGGAGCTGGGGTTGTTCAGGGTGGAGAAATGAGGCTGAGGGGAGACCTTATAGCTCTGTACAACTACCTGAAAGGAGGTGTAGAGAGGCAGGGGTTGGTTACTTCCAAGTCACAGGTGATAGGAGAAGAGGAAATGGCCTGCAATTGCGCCAGGGGAGATTCATATTGGATATCAGGAAAAGCTTTTACACTGAAAGGGTTATCAAGCATTGGAATGGTGGAATGGGCTACACAGGGCGGTGGTTGAGGTGCCATCCCTGGTGGTATTCAAAAGGTGGGTTGACACAGTGCTTAGTGACATGGTTTAGTGATGAGTTGTTGTTTATTATCAGAGTTAGGTTGATGGTTGGACTAGATGATCTTAAACGTCCCTTCCAACCTAGACAATTCTAGGCTTCCATACTTGAACATCTATACTAGCTCAGAGCTGGTCAGAAGATGTGACCCTTAATCCTGAATGCTACTGAACTATCTGACTTGATCCAGAAAAATATTTAGCAGAATCACTTAATTTTTTGAACATGTATAGATACATTGCATTACTTAGTCTTTCCAGAAAGACTTATTATTTTCTAGATATATTATTATTCATTAAAATAAAGTTTGGATTTACTGAAACTGTTCACTTGAATGCAGGACCAAAAAATACACCTTGAAAAGTGATAAAAGTCTTGTTTCTTTTCTTATTTGAAAAAAATTACTGTATGTTGCCGATTTAAGAAAAAACATGTATTGGGAAGACTGAAATATTCTTTATATTACACTGGAAAAAAATGTTAACACTGCCTGTCTTTCTCTGATCAACATTTATCTCCTCCCTATGGAAACATTTCAGCCAATAAAAATAGGAAGGTGATAAAAGATGTGCTACAATGTAAAGTAAAAGAAAGTAAAGATCCTCACGAATGTTCGATTTGTGATTTTTATGTATTCATAGTGCTAAATGTTATAGTATTTCACTGGCCCACGTCCATAACACTGTTTCCTTGAGGATAAAGAATTAGAGATTATTTTGAAAGAATTACAGATTATTTTATTGGGTTGAGTTTTATTCATGCTGCTACTCAAATAGTGGATGGCTGGCAGTTCCTTCATGTATGCTGTTTTGCGCCTGGTTACTAGTTGTGGGTCTTTCTAGAAAAGCTTTCCCCCCCCCTTAAATAGCTGTTTTAAAAGTTTGATTATTGTTTGCACTCTTAAATGTGTAAGCATCTTAGCAAGCAGAGAGGTATACATCTATGTGAATTGGTCTATATTTATTTCCTACCTAATGCTCTGCATAACATTCACTTTTCTTAACTGTTCTTCTGGTCCTGCACAGTCCCTTACCTATTCCAGGAAAAAGACTGTTAGTGATAGCTTTCAGATGTAAGTCCCTAGCTAGAAAACAAACAACACAGAGAGGGATTTTTGCCTGTGTAGGGTTTTCAGGAGGGGAAGAAAGAGGGAAAGCATGTCCAGTAGGCAGTCCAAGCAGGCCTTGTGCTGGCTGTAGGACTTTGCAGCCTGCAGGAGTGGTATAGGACCTCCTTGCCTTGCCTACCCAACATCCAACTTCCCTCCAGCTCTAGATCTAACCTGAGACTGACTGTTCCTGTGGCTAACCTTTGAGAAACATTAGTTTTAAGACACATGGGTAAAACCAGACTTTTTTTTTGTCTTATAGTGTTTACTCTGTGAATTGGTCTGTTACATACCTGCTGCAGGTACTGCAGTCCAAAAAGTGGATCTGGTGGAAATGACACAGGAGTACAGAGAGAAACAAACCAAAATGATGTAAAATCAGTTTCCTTTAATTTCAGGATAAAAACTTAACTGTGCAAGTTAAAACTATTTATGTAGAATAGAGGCGTAGCTTGAGATCAGTTTATGACCTCATTTACACCATTAGCACCCCATCAATGGTGTCAGCTTTCTGGGATTTGTGCCATTTCCAGGGGAACACACTCTTCACAGGTGTGCTGAGCAGCTGTTTGTGAGGTCTTTTGATGGCGATAGTGGCCTGCTCCTGGATCTGGGGTTCACCCCTGGATCACATGGGGACCTGGTCATACCTATGTGCATATCAACCTTCAAACCTTCACCCCTCAGTGCTGCCTGCTTTGTCAGATCCATCAGTTGTCAAAGTGCTCAGAGACCAGGTACCCCACTTCTTGTGTTGTTGGGTGTAGGCCAACAACATAGACATCTTTACACTGGGGGCTGCAAGTTAAGCAACATGTGGATCTTTTTTTGAGTTGAACTATCTACCCACCCATGTGCCAAGAGACCCACTTCTGATGTGCTTCTCTACCACTTTCTCCTCAGCATCAACCCTAATTTTCTGCAGTGTCCTTTCCTCACCATCAGCCAGATTCCCCTTATGTCATTTGCCCTGCCTTGCCCTATGAGCTGCTCAACCAGGATTTCTTTCAAACCATCTTACACAGTATTTTTTGAAAAGGTGACACTGATACAACCAGAGATAGTTCTCCACTGTGAAATTCTGACACCTAAATGAGTTTAAAATTTCTTCTTTCTCTGCTGCTGTCTCAGTGACTGTGCAAGTTGTGACTGAGTAATAATTGACAGATTTTGACAAGTGCAGCTTTTAAGTAACTCTTGAGGACACTGATGCCCAGAATAACTATATAAAACAATAAATATAAAATAGTTTAAAGAGGAACTGAATGACTCACACTTATCTTTTATACAAAGAGAAAAAAACCCATCAAATTTTGCAGACTTCTTCCATCTTATGGAGAGGGAACATGCAGATCCTCACATGCCATATTCTACCATCCATTAGTAGGGATATCAGCTGTCTTCAGTGAGGATATGTGAGTATAACTGAGGGCAATATTTAGGCCTACATCTCCAATCTAGCTGAAAAATGTGTTAATTTAAAAATAAGACTAGGTTTGGGGAATTTTCCAGAATCTTATTAATTAATTTCAACATTTCTATTAGTTTGATGGACGAAAGGCTGTACACTATAATCATCTGCCAGCTGGTGACTTGTGATTTTGAAGTACATGTAGGGTCACAGTCTTAACATCTGGCTCCATAGCTTTACTAAGCAACCAGAAAGTCTGAAGTGGCCTCCAAAGACCCTCACACATATTGGCTTGGATGATCTTCACCAGTTTTCCTCACCTTTCAATGGCAAGGGGATAGCAGATGTCCCTGGTGGGTACTCCAACAGTGGATCAGCAGGGCAAAACACATATTTTAGGAAAGTCCATAGTCTGCTGTTGAACTGTGTGATGCTGCTTTGGCCTCAGAAAGGGTCAGTCATGGGGAAAGAGGACAATGAGCTCTTCTGTGTCTGCTCAGCTGCCTAGAGCACCACATTCATTTGGCTGGGAACCCAATCCCGCAAGGATTTCTTCCAAAGTGGCACCCTGCAAATAGCATCACTTGCTGCCAGGCTTGTCATGTCCCACTGGCTCCCAGATGTGATTTGCTCATGTACAAATAAAACCCTGTCTTCCTTCAGTCCTGGTCTTGAAGACTTAAGTGAATTTGACAGCCAGTGTGGGCTCTTTTTGTTTGCTCCGGTAGTGTCATGTGAAAATGGAAATTCAGAAGTTTCCACAGAAATGCTGTATCACATATTTTACTTTTCTCTTTTATTTAGAGATGTAGCCAAACATGGGAGTTTATTGAGAAGCTGACTGTATGCTGTGAATCACCAGCACCAGGGACTGGAACTTTGTAGATGTGTGGGAGGACAGAGCTGCGGCCAATGCTGTTCCTGGTCCTACCCATGTGGAAACCAATAGTGAATACACTGTCATGCCAGGAGCAGCACTGGGAAGAGAGTGGGACAGTTGGGGAGCTGAGATGAACTGACACTGGTGGTAGGATACGAGACATGAAGCAGCAAAGGGTAATAACAGGAAAGGACAGGGTCTGCTCGTGGCTGTACAGGAGGAAGGGAACTTCTGCAGCTGTGTGTGACCTTAGAATCACAGAATCACACAATCATAGAAAAGTTTGTTTTGGAAGAAACGTTTAGAGGTAATCTAGTCCAAGACCCCTAGGCAATAAGCAGGGACATCTTCAGCTAGATCAGATTGCTCACAGTCACATCCAATCTGATCTTTAATGTTTCTGGTGATGGGGCATCTAGCACCTCTCTGGGCAACCTGTTCCAGTGCTTCACCACCCTGAAAGATGTTTACGTTATGTCTAGTCTGAAACTGCCTTCTTTTAGTTTAAAAGCATTACCCCTTGTCTGATTGTAATATGCCCTGGTTAAGTCTGTTCTAATATTTCTTATAAGTCCTTTTTGATACTGAAAGGCTCCAATAAGGTCTCCCCAAGCTCTTTTCTTCTCCAGGCTGAACAATTCCAGCTCTCTTGGCCTTTCTTATCAGGAAGGTGTTCCATTCCCCTGATCATTTTTGTAGCACTCCTTTGGACACACTCCAACAGGACCATGTCTTTCCAGTGCTGAAGACTCCAGAGCTGGATGCAATACTACACACCTGTAGACTCCCAGAGCAGAGTAGAGAGGCAGAATCACCTTCCTTGACCTGCTGACCATGCTTCTTTTGATGAAGCCCACGATACAGTTGGCTTTCAGGGCTGCGAGCACAAATTGCTAGCTCATGTCCAGCTTTTCATCCACCAGTACTCTCAAGTCCTTTTCTGCAGGGCTGCTAGCAATCCCGTCATCCTGCAGCCTGTACCAATATCGGGAGTTGCCAATGTGCAGGACCCTGCACTTAACCTTGTTGAACCTCCTGAGGTTCACATGGGTCCACTTCTCAAGCTTGTCCAGATCTGTCTGGATGGCAACCCACCACTCAGGCATGGCAACCACACCACTTAGCTTGGTGTCACCTGCAAATTTTCTGAAGGTGCACTTGATCCCACTATCTATGTCATTGATGAAGATATTGAACAGCACTGATCCCAGTATGGATGTCTGAGGGACACCACTTGTCACTGATCTCAAATGGCTCAATGTGGACATTGAACCATTGCCCACTACACTCCAGATGTCACCATCTAACCAATTCCTCATCCACCAAATCTATCCATCCTTATCTGTCCAATTTAGAGAGGACGTTGCGGGGGACCATGTAAAAGGCCTTACAGAATTCCAGACAGACAACATCCATAGCTCTTCCTTTGTCCACTGATGTAGTCACTCTATTGTAGAGACCACTAGGTTGGTCAGGCAGGACTTGCCCTTTGTAAAGCCATGTTGGCTGTTTTGAATCACCTCCCTGTTCCCCACGTGCCTTAGCATAGCTTCTAGGAGGATCTGTTCCTTGATCTCCCGAGGCATGGAGGTGCGGCTGAGAGGTCCATACTTCTCAAGGTATGCCTTTCTACTGTTTTTAAAAATGAGTGCAATGTTTCCNATCTGTCTGGATGGCAACCCACCACTCAGGCATGGCAACCACACCACTTAGCTTGGTGTCACCTGCAAATTTTCTGAAGGTGCACTTGATCCCACTATCTATGTCATTGATGAAGATATTGAACAGCACTGATCCCAGTATGGATGTCTGAGGGACACCACTTGTCACTGATCTCAAATGGCTCAATGTGGACATTGAACCATTGCCCACTACACTCCAGATGTCACCATCTAACCAATTCCTCATCCACCAAATCTATCCATCCTTATCTGTCCAATTTAGAGAGGACGTTGCGGGGGACCATGTAAAAGGCCTTACAGAATTCCAGACAGACAACATCCATAGCTCTTCCTTTGTCCACTGATGTAGTCACTCTATTGTAGAGACCACTAGGTTGGTCAGGCAGGACTTGCCCTTTGTAAAGCCATGTTGGCTGTTTTGAATCACCTCCCTGTTCCCCACGTGCCTTAGCATAGCTTCTAGGAGGATCTGTTCCTTGATCTCCCGAGGCATGGAGGTGCGGCTGAGAGGTCCATACTTCTCAAGGTATGCCTTTCTACTGTTTTTAAAAATGAGTGCAATGTTTCCCTTTTCCAGTCACCAGAGACTTCCCCTGATTGCCCTGACTTTTCAAATATCATGGAGAGCGCCTTGTCAACTATATCAGCCAGTTCCCCCAGGACTCAGGGATGCATCTCATCAGGTCCCATAGACTTCTGTATGTTCAGATTCCTCAGGTAGAGTCAAATCTGGCCTTCTTTTACAGTGGTAAGGACTATCTTCCCCAGTTTCAGGCTTGTGGTCCACCCACTTGAGGGGCATGGGAAGAGAGACTGCCAGTGAAGACTGAGATAAAAAAGTTGTGAAATACCTCAGTGTCCTGTTTCCAGTCGGGATAGGGTTAATTCTCCCAAGGAGCTGGGACAGGAAGGCTGGCCTAAAATAGCTAGAGGGGTGGTAGTTGACACCAAGTGAAGTCATGCTCAGTATATAGCTGGTAAGGAATGGTGGGAGTGTAGGGAGTTGCTGCTGAGGAGCAGGCAAGGGCTTTTCTGGGTTCTGGTCGGTGAGTGGTTGTACATCAATTGTGTTTTATACATTCCTTTATGAGTATCAGTGCTGTTACTTTCCTCTTTCCTTTGCTGTTATGTTAAATTGCCTTTGTCTCAACCAATGACTTTCACCTTTTTCTTCCACTTCTCCTCCCTTTCCAGTGCTTGGGGGAGGAGTGAGCAAGGGACCTTGTGGCTGTTTGTTGCCATCAGGGGCCAAACCATGAGACCCAGCCTTCTCCTCATCTCTTCTTGCAGGTTTGCCAGTCTTGTTAATCGCTGGAGGATGGGGAGGAGTGTGGTACGCTTTCTTTGACCTTCCTTTGCTCAGGATCCCCTGGCTCATTTCTGTAAGACTGTTTTATTCTAAAATAGGGCATCTTTACCCAGCTGTCACCATTATCTGAGATACATCACATACATCTTTGCAAAGCTTTACAATTAAGAGGTTAAGAAGAGTTGTACCCTTAAAAATTAAGAATGGCTTAGATGATAGATAAATTTTTAGCTCAGATATTGGCTTTCCAGACAAAGATGACTTCTGGCTGCCAGCCATGAACTAGTAATATTTACCTCGATGTTCAGGAGTTTTCAAGTCACCAGCTATGGAGTGCCCACTTAGTTCAATGAATTATACAGAGGGCACAGAGCCAGTGTAGTGACATGCCACCACCACCACTCAATAAATAAAATAAAATAAAATAAAATAAAATAAAATAAAAATTTTACATTTATCTTTAAAATACTTACTTAATAACAATGAACATACTGACTACTGAAGGAATTACATTGGAGTCCATTCATTTTAACACTTGTCAGCTAACTCAAACAGTATCACCAAAGCTAATTCATTGAGTATATGGGTATACCACACTTAGGCAGCTTGATAGAACAGAAAGAGGTGCACCAATTTCACTAAGTAAGACACATTAAATAACAAAGATGCCTGCTGTACTGCCCTTCTCTTGGAGACTTCAGTAGAGGAACATCACTACCTTCCAATGAAACACAGCCCCAATAAAATCAGTATGTCCTCATCTCCTAAGTGAGGCATGAGCATTGAGGTACTTTCAATACTATGTCTCCCTTAAAACCAGTGAAAATACAAGGACGCTGGACTGAGGATAATCAGCCCCCTAAAGTGGTTGTGGTTGTAGAAAACATAAAGGAAATCCTGGTGTGGAAAGAATTATTCAAAAAGGTTTCAGTTTACCTCAGTCTGGACCAAGACCATCATTTTCTCCATTTTGTGCCATTTCCCTTGGAATTTACCAGGAATCCCTTCGCACCAACAGCTGTCATCAGATTTAGAAGTGATCAGGACAGAGGAAGAGGGGCTCTTACACAAGATAATTAGTTCCATCTGGCTCAGATGAAAGACTTTTAAGTGTATAACTCCCCACATATTCCTCCTTCAGGCACAACTAATAGTAATAGTTAATAGAAAACCTTGTGGGTGATGCCTCATTTCAGATTCTTCCCAGCCATGTCCACCTGATTTGTGATGTGCCCTGGAGTTTTGCATTGGTCTTTAATGGTGTGGTGTTAGGTGCAGCCACCTGTTCTTCCACTGTGGCTGCTTGCCCAAGGACTTCTGAATCCCCCATCTCTTTCTGGAGTACAGACTTGCTGCTAGGTTTCTTGTAATATATTTTCCTCAGGGTGATAAGTTCATGTTGCCTAAAAGGCTACCTCTGGTGATACTACTGATGTCTGCAAGCCTCGTTTCCTGTTCTGGATGATTGCAGAGTAATTTTAGAAAGTGGAGAGAAATACTGGGTTCTCAACTTATATGTTGAGGCTCTTAATGTTGCCTTACATACTTGCTCGTTTCCAAGCAGTTTCACATGAATTTCAGACCATGTTGGCATTCCAGCTTTGAGTACTCGGTGGGACAAAACGTTAGCACATGACATCTATGCTTCATTACTCACATCCAGGCAATGTTATGTGCAGAGTCCAGCTCCACAGCCTGGTGAGGTCCATGGGACCTCCCTGAGGGTGGGAGTCCTGTGCTGCCCAGGACTGAAGTCCACCATTGCAGAGACGCTCCAAAGGCTTCCCCATGCCCTGAATTCACCTCATCTCCTATCCACTGCTGGGTGCTTAGGAGGAGTGCTCCCCTCTCGGACAGAGATGAGAGCTGTAAACAAAAAGTAAAGGGAAAAGCTCCCACTGTGTTCAGCTAAATAAGAAATGTAAGGTACAGAAGGCCAAGGAATTTCTTGATTACTTGGTTAATTCAAAGGTCTGTGCATTTTGGGATTTTCTTATCTTGAACAAATGTAGCCTATTTTTAAATATTTCTCTTTCCTTTGCACCTTCAAGCAAACAGAATCTACGCTGTGTAGACACACTGTTGTTTAAAAAATCCTCCTGTCTTACTGGGGACACAGGAGTTATTAAGGAAAGACAATTGTCCTTTTTAACTATCATTACTAATTGCCAAGCACCATTCCTCCATTGATTTAGATTGGTCCCTTAGTTTCAGTATTATTAATTACACAAGTTATTGTACACCAGTTTAGTGGCAGCTCTGTCTCCCTGAGTCTTTAACTCTTTGATTTGCAATTTCCCACTGGAGATCCAAAGTCAAGTCACTGACTTTGAATACAAATAGTCACCATGGACAGTTTCTGTAAAGCAAGATAAAGTTATTAAAAGTAACTAGTGGCTTCATTTTGATCTACTTGTGCATCTCTTCTCTGAAAGGAAATCAGAAGACACTCAAGATTGTATTTACATAATACATTTATATTTCCCAATGCTAGGGCTTCAACTTGTGCATATTGCACTGAAAATAAAAGGGTTAATTTAGTCCTCTAATCTATTGTTATAAGACTAATTATTTTACATGTCTTCATTTCATTAATGAATTGCTGCTTTTTACATGCATCTCCTTCCCCATTGCTTTTGTTTAAACCTCCTGGTGGGAAGGGATAGATTAATTTTGTTGTGCCTTAATGAAACTGTATGCTACATTAGACTTAACCATTTGGCATGCACTGCCAACATCACCATTATGCATAATGAATTACTTCTTGTGAGTCCCAAACTAACACAGACCTTCGATATTCCTCTGTAGATATTGCAACAACACAGCTGGCAGAGATATCAAGTTCAATCACTACCTTGAACTTACATGGAAACCTACAGCTTGACATGAAAATCCCACTTTTGAAAATTTTTCATAAAGAAATGAGAAATTGACTTAAAAATGCAAATGATTTCAAGAGCAGAGCGGGAAAACTCTTTACATTTTGCTACCATGTACCATTAACTGTGTTGGATGTGCATATGTATGTGGGTGTATGTGTATGCTGTGTCTGCAGCCACATGCAGAACCCCCAATGAGGCAACACATGCTTCATGCTGGGACCAGCCAGCCTTCCTGCTCACTGTGCTGTTTACCTGCATGTACACAGGTAATGCAGATCAACATCTGTTTCAGCTGCTGAAGCTCTTAACATGTGAACTCTTTGCCTCAGCAGCTAATCTGCCGACCCTGACAGTCCTCTTCTTGCTCATCTTGTTGCCAGTGAAGTGTTATAGAGAAATAATTGATTAATCACACAAACCAAGCTGTCTTCTCCCAGGTCCAATGTCTTATCTCTTTTGGTTTCCTTGTTTGCTGTTCATCACAGGTGCTCAGTCTGTTCATCACGAGGGCACCATGTGAGTTCTTCAAGTGTTAGACACTTTGTGACTCCTTTCACCAGTCCTCCAGTGACCTGGTTACACCTGAGGACACAGGGGTCTGAGGTGTGACCACAGGCTTTGAGCAACCTGGCCTAGTGGGAGGTGCCCCTGGCCATGCCAGGTGGTTTGGAACTTGATGGTCATTAAGGTGCCCTCCAACTCTAGCCATTCTATGATTCTGTGATTCTTTACCAGGAGCATGACCATTAAATTATCCAAGACAAGGAGAAATAAATTTGGTCTTGTGCACCTACTCCTGCACTTTGTGCCAGGGCCAGTTAACGTCTGGCCATTGCAGCCAGACAGTCAACCAGACAATCTCCGTCACAGCCACGTTTGTCATTCCATCTGCCTGGGGCATTTCACTACCAGGAGAAACAACTTACAGAAGTTGTTTGTCAGGGAGTAATAGAAGTTTTCTGAACTGAGACAAAAGTGACATACCAGAGTATGCATCTCTTAATTAGCAATTGACTGACATGCTCTGCGGAGACTGGTGACACCTGCCTCACCTGCCTCCACCAACACCCACCATCAGCCTCCATGATCCCAGCTCTGGGCACTCAGCTCTGTGTGTTTTACAAGTGGAGCTCTGCTCACCACCCAGTCCTTTTTGGATAAAGCAAAATCCCAAAACAACACTGAGCTCTCGGGTACAGAGTAGCAACTCTGTGGGGACTATT
This sequence comes from Jacana jacana, assembly GCA_013400555.1. Classification (NCBI taxonomy): domain Eukaryota; kingdom Metazoa; phylum Chordata; class Aves; order Charadriiformes; family Jacanidae; genus Jacana; species Jacana jacana. The sequence goes on from VZTM01009136.1 coordinate 98,731, forward strand.
TTATTGGCTATATTCTCATTCAACTCATGAAAAGCCTAATGTGCATGTGAGAGGACTTGATAAGCCTGCTCAAGAAAAGCAATGTTTGGACCAGTGTTTCTGAAGTGGATCAAATGTAAGAATGATGATAATAATTCATTTATAATATAAAGAGATTTTCTTTTCTGGTAACAGGAGATACTTTCAGATTCACCCAAGCACTCGCTGTCCCAACCTGTGTTTTTACTTTTTGCGCATTGGCAGAAAACCATCCCTATTGTGTCAGGGTTTAGTGAGTTGTATCTATCTAACTTTGAAGCTGATGCTGCTCTGAGGCAAGCATGGTGATTTCCAGAAGGTCCTTGCAGTTGTGCAGCCCCTATGACCTCCAGTGAAAAAAATCCAGTAGATTTTCTCCAACCTTCTGACCCAAACCTATAGAGGTGGTTTCTATGCACACATAAAGGCAGTTTCTATTTCATAAAACTGCTGGAGGAAAGAGTTGCTCTTCTATCCTTTCTGTTCTGGCAGAGAAGAGTTGCTCTTCTTTCCAAAAGACCCAGTTAAAATTTCCACTTCTGCCTTAGAAGATTAATTTCCTTTTGAGAAGTGAGCCTTACCTACTACACCCTAGTTTCTTTTTGGCTAAAGATTAAGGAGAAGGCATTACCATAATGAACACTTTCAGGAAAGGCATGGTCTGTAATAAGAATACCTTGCATTCTTATTCCTCTTCTATCATTATTTACTTATTTTATGTGGCCAGTGCATAAAATACATATACAACATCTAGAGGAGGCCTAGGCATCTGCCTTACCCCTTTCTTCTCAGCTCCTGCCTGTGTCACCCATTCTGTCTGTAGATCTCCATGACTGTCTGCTCCCTTTATCAGAGAATCACGGAATCTTCATGATTGGAAGGGACCTCTGAGATCACTGAGTCCAACCAATATCAATAACAATATTAAACAAGACTGGCCCCAGAACTGATCCCTGAGGGACACCAGTCATGACCGGCCACCAACTGGATTTCACCCCATTAATCACAACTCTCTGGGCACACTCATCCAGCCAGTTTTTTACCCAGTGAAGAGTACACTCTGGTAGTGCTGAGCCTAACCAGGGCTCAATGCTTCTCCCCATGACCTGATGCAGACAGGCTGGGTGCCCATTTCAGCTGCTGGAAGCCTGACAGGAGGAACATGACACACATTTCTGTGTCAACAAAGTCTTTCTTAAACATACAACTTCACATATTTAACTATATAAACACACATACATACACACGTATAAACATTTATATTTATATATGTGGATGCAGCCCTACATAGTATATCCAAAGTTTTTCCATTGTAATCAATGATAGTACCCTTCTAATTAGGGGATATTTTTCTCCTTTCTGAGCAGATGTGTGCTGGTTCAGTCTTGCAGATGCCATCCGTTGCTTCCGAACATGTCTGTGGAAGACAGTCTTTTTAATCTTCTCCTGTGATCATCTCCCAGGAGCCCAGACTCTGAATTTATGAGAGAAGCAAGTATTGTACACTGAACCAGTGCAGACAAAAGACTCTGAAATGCTGCCTGTGTCTTTTCTGCACCAATGTAGCTGTTATAAACACCAATGTGTGTGATAAGCTGCACAAAGTTCTCTGGAAAAATTTGGCACCTGGCAAAACACAGCATAGGGAAAGCTAGGTCTGTCAACCCTTTACTGATCAGCATTCAGAGCTCATCAATGAAAATTAGCAGCTATTAATCCTGCACAGAGTCCCTGCAATTTTACTTACAGACTTTGAATCTAATGGGTATAGTGGGAGACTGCAAGCAGGGACACTGGCTATAAAATTAAATTTGCAAAGACATACTTTTGTTTGTCCAAATATCCTTGAAAAATGCAAACAAAACTGGCTGAAAACACCAAGGCAAGTCAAACATTTTCCTCAGCTGGCAAGGTTCTTTTCTAAGAAATCCTTCTTTGTTTGCCAATAGATGATGTTAATGACAAGGAATGGACCTGAAGGGAATTAATGCACAAAAACTGCATTAAAGTTACATTAAGGGGTATATTGTAAAGTCTGATTTATTTTAGATCCACGAAAGCAAGGAAAATTGTTGTCAACGCTAAGCCTCTCAGCTGACACTCTCTATTTAACTCACACTGCACTCCTCCGCCACTAAGGATTTTTGGATTTGCAACTTCAGCCTCTTCCCTCAATGCCTTATGATGCTCAGGCCCAACAAGCATCTGCCTGCTGCCTTCACTGATCTGAAGAGAGGTCTGCCAAGGTTCTTGCACCTTCATGTGGGGTGTCTGATGCGAATGACTTAAGCAGCTAACTTTTGTATTTGCAGAAAATTTGCACCATTACATCTGCTGTAATATTTTTTTCCCTTACCTTCAATGTTAAGCAACAGTAGGTGCTGGCTGAAGAACAGTGAAAAACATGAAATTCTGTGTCCCCAGTGCCAGCAGGATGGCTCACCAGAGCACCCTGCTTAGCACCCCTCACCCCAAGAATCTGCAGAGTAAATGGGTTATCATCCAGTGAATGCAGACTGGCCATGTAAATGCCCCAGAACAAAGAGATTTGGGTGGAAGATGCTGGTGTAACAGGCCAGCTGAAGGAAGTTCTCAGTCTAAATACAGAGATAAGCATATACTCCAAGTTAGGGAGCATCCCTCTGGGAAAAATACAACAGCCTAATTTTCAAAGCCCATGCACATCCACTCCATCCAATGGGAATAATGGACTTGGAGCCTTCAGAAGTACTGCAGATACCACCCAGAGGAGCACCTAGGTGGTTATGCAGTGTTGCAGAACAGCCCTTAGAGACTCACAGAACAAATGCTGCATCCTAGAGGTAAATCAGCAATAGGGAAGCCGTGTGTAATGTTGGGTATCAGGATACTTTAGTTATATTCTCAGTCTAGGGACTTCAGTTGGGGTTGCTGATTGTGCAATTGGGGTATTCCATTTGGCACACAGAGGGCTAGATTGGCTTTAAAGACCTGGGTTATCTTCCCTGACAGATTAACATAAAGTCTATCGCAGTCACAACAGTGGTGCATTTTGGAAGTATTAACAACAGCCTTGGAAGAGATACTCTTCAAAACTCTGGCTTTCAGCCCAATATAACTTCTCTTTGGTTACAAGGTGTCTCAAAATAGGACATTTTCCTCTCACATTTTGCCTTACCCGCAACAGACACAAGAAGAGGTGTGACATTTGGCTATCCATGAAGTTAAGGTCTGGCACAGTAGGAGATGCGTTACAAAATGTAGCCCACTGCTGTGAGGTGAGACTAATTTTATGGATTTTAGACCCCCTTACAGCATTCACATCACCCAAGCCAACATTTTGCCTTGTGCAGAGCCTGGGGTGAAGCAGCAAAGCCCATACTCAGGACCATGAGGAGGTTTTAGAGGTGCTGACTGCCTGCCACACCGGTTTCTACAAAAAAAGGCCAGGAAGATTTGCTGAGAGATCTCATATTTCTGGTCAGGCGCTTGTAACTGGGTATCAGCTTTTAAATTCATGCTGGAAACAGGGTAATCCCAATAAGAATGCCAGTAGGAAGTGATGCCAGGGAAAGGGTTCTTGTAAACCTCTCACACAGACCTTTTGCAGCAGCACAACTGAACTGTCAGAACCTAGAGGGACAGATGGACACAATCTGGTGCCCAGGCAGTTCAGGGACCCCAGACCAGCTTCTCAAACCACATCACCTCTCAGCTTCATTATCACCTCAGTGTCAGTATGCTGGGTGAGCTGGAAGGAGCAGGTTTGACTCATTAAAGCAGGTTTGAGCTACTGTGGCAGCCCACAGAGTCCGGCTGACCCCAGGCTCTTTCCCAGCCCCAGATCTGCCATTTCCCTTCTACTGTATCTCAATTGCCCCAAAACTTACTAGTGCACAGAACTCTGGACCATCATCATGTCTGGCTTCAATCAAAAGCCAGTAATGAGTGGAATGAACACTATTTAGCTGTTTGTGTCAGGCTGCTAATGTACAAACTGGTACTGAATTGAAGTTTCAATGAATAAAGATAGTTGATAGTGAAATGCAGATGGTGGATCACTAGTGCTGAGGGCATATTTGCTCCTTGTTCTAAGGTGCTCTAAGGAGGAGCATCAGCTGTCTCCCAAATAGTTAGATTAAGGGAGACCTCTGAGCTTTGATCTTGGGAGAATGCAAACTAGGAGTAGTTTTATTTCTTTTCTCCCACATCATATTTTTTCAACCCATGCTGACTGTTCTGGAAATAAAAGTTGAATTGAGTTAGTCTGACTTGTACATAGTTAGTTAAAATCAAGCTGTTCCTACTGCTAGCAAATGTGGCCAATCTGAAAGCAGGACATCAGGATACCTTAAAAGCGCTCTTGTGTTCTGAACACATGTAGCAAGTAAAGGGGCTAGTCCCTCTTGCCTTCCCTGTCTGTGAGATGTGGTCCTGCTGACTCTCTTTGTCATCAAAGTGTAGAGAAGTGTGTCAGAAAGCCTTCTGACTGCATAGAAAGCCAGTTACCAAAATAAAAATGCATGAGTTTTCCTCTAAATGTGCTGGGTAAAAAGGGGTCAATCTTACACAGGAGCAGCACAGTTGCACTAAGGGCCTAAGGATTTTTAGGGCACCTAAAACCAAGGAGCACAGAAGTGTCCTGCCATATCCAGAATCAGCAGCTTCAGAGCTGCCCAACTTACAAAATTCTGCTCAGACCACCAACCTACAATGTGATTTTTAAGTTTCCTAGCTTAATGGTAGTAACAGTTTTTTAAAGATTATCTATGCTCGTATTTTAAAAGTGTTGAAGATTTTTGTTGTGGTGTAATATTCTTTTTAACTAGCATAAAATTTAGCTGAAGACCACAATAAATCTCTTTCAAAAACGTACAACCATTGACATTTATTTATCCATCAGACCATAGCCAGAGCCATGCTTCTATATTCACACAGATCAACTGTGTAAATACAGTAGGTAATTCACAGAATTCATACAATGCATTCAACAGACTGCAATGCTTCTTTTTTACCAATGTTCATTGCATGAACGCAAAAGATGTTAGGAAGTAGTTCAACAAATGAAAAAAGAAAGTCCTGGAAATCACAGAATCATAGAAATGCAAGGTTGGAAAGGACCTACCAGATCATCTAGTCCAACTGTCCTTCTATCACCAATATTACCCACTAAGCTACCAAATAATGTCTTGTAGCACCTTGTCCAGACACTTCTTGAACACTGTCAGGGATGGTGCCTCCACCACCTCCCTGGGCAGGCCATTCCAGTGCCTGGCCACTCTTTGGGAGAAAAAGTTTTTCCTGACATCTAATATAAATCTCCCCTGGTGCAACTTGTGGCCAGGATTGGACTAGCTGGTCTTTCAAGGTCTCTTCCAATCCCTGATATTCTGTGATTCTGTGATTCCCTTGAGTCCTATCATTAGTTATCTGGGAGAAGAGGCCGACTCCCTCCT